>CM049852.1:33812732-33817732 GCA_027422415.1 Schizothorax lantsangensis | reverse complement strand
TAAGCAAATGCCTCTGTGTTGTTAGTTCTTCACATAATCACAGCAGCCGATACTGAAACCGCTGGTGCATGCAAATCAACATATACTGCATTTATTCAGCAAGAAATCTTGTTCTTACAGAGAAAATGCTGTGACTTTAGATATTCAGAGCGGATGCGGTACATATTTCTATGTGCTGCAGTTCCTTCTGAATATATGTGCATTCATGTAAATACTGAGTTATATTTGATTAGCCTAATTATTTTTACTTTTCTTTCATTTGTGGGTATAAATGGACAGAAAACAAGCTGATTGTTGACACACCATTATTTTAGTAGGTGTCAGGAACTGCTCAGAGGATCCAAGTGAAGTTAATTTATTGAAGAGTAATAAACATGAACAGTCAAGGAGTCAAACATAATGAGCAAGCCAAACAATGACAGGGTAAAGGGCTGAGGCAAGCAGAGTAATCCAGGTAAACAGGCAAGAAATCAAGACCAAGAACCAAAACACAGGAGAGACCAGGTAAACACACGACTAATCAGACAAAACACAAGACTTCACAAAGAGTGACTGAAAACACCAGGCTAATATAGGCAGAGGTAATGAAATAATGAAATACAGCTGTGGACCATCAGTGATGAGATGTGGCAAAGGATTATGGGACATGTAGTTTGTGAGGCAGAAACAGTTTGGGATGGAGTGCCCTCTAGTGGACAACCAGGGCACTTCAGTCGGTGATCATATAGGCCAGGGCTGTCCAAAGTTGTTCCTGGAGGGCCGGTGTCCTGCAGAGTTTAGCTCCAACCCTAATTAAACACACCTGAAGCAGCTAATCAAGCTCTTACTGGGCATAATAGAAACTTCCAGGCAGGTGTGTTGAGGCAAGGTGGAGCTAAACTCTGCAGGACACCGGCCCTCCAGGACCGAGTTTGGACAGCCCTGATATAGGCATTCGTTTTTGTTAATATTTGAATATGTATTTTTTGTCATTTTTATTATTTATTTTAAATATGTCTATATCGGTTTATTATGTTTTTAGTTTCAGTTTATTTTAGTGCATCAACTTAAAGTAAATATTTCAATATTTGATTGTATTTTATTTCAGTTAATGTTTGTTTTATTTCAAGTAATGATTTTTTTATGCTTTTAATTTTAGTTAACAATAACACAGTGACCAACAGCTTAGTTTCTCAACTAACAAAAATATGTTAGTTTTGTTAACATTCGCATTAAGTTACAAAAACATTATTTCTGAATGTTCTTTGAATGTTCTAAACATCCAGTTTTTTTATATAATAAATAAATAAATAAAAATAAAAATCTTGGTTATATGAATGTAAAAGACAGCATTAAATCATAACAAGCGATGTAACTGTACTGCCTTAATGGTTTGATGTTTTGTACTGTTTATTTAAAAAATAAAATAAAATAAATCAGATAAAAGATATGATGTGCTCAGAAGTCCCGATCTGAATCAAAAGATTTGTGAACCCGCTCCAAAATTCCTATCCAAATCAAATGATTTATGATTTGTGTTCCAAAATCCCGATCTGAATCAAATGATTCGTCCTCCGAAGTACTGATCTGAATCAAATGATTTGTCCTCTGAAGTACTGATCTGAATCAAATGATTCATCCTCCGAAGTACTGATCTGAATCAAATGATTTGTCCTCTGAAGTACTGATCTGAATCAAATGATTCATCCTCCGAAGTACTGATCTGAATCAAAAGATTTGTCCTCTGGAGTACTGATCTGAATCAAATGATTTGTCCTCTGAAGTACTGATCTGAATCAAATGATTTGTCCTCTGAAGTACTGATCTGAATCAAATGATTCATCCTCCGAAGTACTGATCTGAATCAAAAGATTTTTCCTCTGGAGTACTGATCTGAATCAAAAGATTTGTCCTCCGAAGTACTGATCTGAATCAAAAGATTTGTCCTCTGGAGTACTGATCTGAATCAAAAGATTTGTCCTCTGAAGTACTGATCTGAATCAAATGATTCATCCTCCGAAGTACTGATCTGAATCAAAAGATTTGTCCTCTGGAGTACTGATCTGAATCAAAAGATTTGTCCTCCGAAGTACTGATCTGAATCAAAAGATTTGTCCTCTGGAGTACTGATCTGAATCAAAAGATTTGTCCTCTGAAGTACTGATCTGAATCAAATGATTCATCCTCCGAAGTACTGATCTGAATCAAAAGATTTGTCCTCTGGAGTACTGATCTGAATCAAATGATTTGTCCTCTGGAGTACTGATCTGAATCAAAAGATTTGTCCTCTGAAGTACTGATCTGAATCAAAAGATTTGTCCTCTGAAGTACTGATCTGAATCAAATGATTCGTCCTCCGAAGTACTGATCTGAATCAAAAGATTTGTCCTTTGAAGTACTGATCTGAATCAAAAGATTTGTCCTCTGAAGTACTGATCTGAATCAAAAGATTTGTCCTCTGAAGTACTGATCTGAATCAAAAGATTTGTCCTCTGAAGTACTGATCTGAATCAAAAGATTTGTCCTCTGAAGTACTGATCTGAATCAATTGATTCGTCCTCTGAAGTACTGATCTGAATCAAAAGATTTGTGAACCCGGTCCGAAGTTCCAATCTAAATCAAATGATTCGCAATCCAAAATCCCGATCTGAATCAAATGATTCGCAATCCAAAATCCCGATCTGAATCAAACGATTTGCACTCTGAAGTCCCAATATGAATCAAAAGATTCGGGAACCCACTCCGAAGTTCTGATCTATATCAAATGATTCGCGATCCACGCTTCGAAGTCCCGATCTGAATTAAATGATTTGCGATATGTGCTGTGAAATCCCAATCTGATTCTAATGATTCACAATCTGACTGGAGCACTTTGAAACAGAGAATCATTTTGCAACACTGGTTCAGAGTTTCAAAAAGCTCTGTTTCACCCATCACTACATGCTTTTGAAAACCATTACAAGCGATGTCAAAATCTGAAAATGAATGCCTCTTCTGTTTTTTGTTAGTGAATCACTTGAACTGAATGATCGAAGTCACGAGTTTGAATCAAAGTAGTTCAAAATAGATGGAAACAGTGCATTATGAGGGAGTTTGTAGCTTAATTCACTAGATTTGAAATAGTTTGAGCTGCAGTTCAGTTGCTGACAGTTCAATAGAAATCAGTTGAAAGCATTCAGTCTCTCATACCAGTGAATGTTGCATTTATCAGTATATACTGTAATAAATATTTGAGAAATGATTGTTGTATCTGATTGTATTAGTCTATAGAGTGACAGTCAATCTAAAAAGAGCAAATAGGAGAAGCAGATGATCACAAAACACTAGGTAACATGCCATTTTATTTTACTTTATTTTTAAAACATTGATTGTTACTTTTGAATGTCCTCTAAACCATCTGAAACTAATAAGTGGTAATGTTTAAAATATATTTAAAAATATTGATATTAAAAAATTGTATGAATTATTCAGCCCAAAAATATGTTGCCTTTTTGATGTTGGTCTAGTTTTCTAGCCAGATGAACTATTTTTTAGCTGTTTAATGGCATTTTTGCACATTGAAAAACGTTGTATGTGACTTTGCACAGAAAGGGTTAGTAGATAATTTACTTTACACTAGTCTCAGTAAAGAAACATTGAAACAACTATTTCAAAACACTCTGCATTTAATATTCTTCCCTTTGCTAGATAAAGTTTCAACATGCTGTTGGTTTCTGTTTATCTATTTTCTAGTTCATGCAGTACCTGAATGTGTTTGCTGTAATCACACTGATTCATGAAGGATCTCCATCCTTCCCATGATGCCAGACAGACCCAGAGCAGTGAAGCACATCAGCGTCCCACACCGCCGACATCTGATGAACTACAGAAACAAAACACCACCGACTGTAAACTCACTCAAACCTGATCATATAAAATAGATTTATCTGTCTGCTGACAGTATTTTCTGATTTATGGACAAATCCAAAATCCCCTTTGTAAAAAACCTTTGACTTTAATATGTCAACAAAACCAAACAAGACTTTTGAACCTGGCTTTATCGGTAACACTTTACAATAAGGTTCATTAGTTAACATTAGTTAACATGAACTAAGCATGAACAAAACTTCTACAGCATTTATTTAATCTTAGTTAATGTTAATTTCAGCATTTACTAATGCATTATAAAATCACAAGTTGTGTTTGTTAACATTAGTTAATGCACTGTGAACTAACAATGAACAACTGTATTTTCATTAACTAACATTAACATAGATTAATAAATAGTGTAATAAATGCATTGTTCATTGTTTGTTCATGTTAGTTAATACATGAACTAATATTAATAAATGACACCTTATTGTGAAGTGTTACTGCTTTATCTAATAATCAGATTTATTTTCTGCAAATGTATTTGAACATAGTGCATATTTGATTAGATCATGCCTCATTTACATATTTAAACATACATGTCACTAAAGAAAACTTGTAATACGAAACTATTTTCTTCATGCACTGTGATTAATCAACTGAAGAAGTGTGGTGATATCAGTTACTTTTATTTTATTTTATTTTATTACATCTGTAATGTCTTGCCTCATCTCATTATCATTTAGTCCTTTGCTTCAGGACAGATTTGAGGTATCATGAAAAAAGTAAACAAAAAAATTATAAATATTGCCATAATGGTCAAAAATATGCAATTTTATGTCACATTTTATTTTTATGATGCAATTTTATCACACAACAGACCTATGGGATCATTTTCCCCCCAAAGTATTGCAGTCACGGATAAAAAATAACAAGCGTGAAAAAAAAATTTAAAAACACAAGTAAAAATATATTGCACAAGATTTAAAAAAAAAGCAAAGTTTTCAGAATAGCAAGCAATGGTCACGAATCGAAAAATATAAGCGTAAATAAAAAAATGGAATACGCGCATTTTTAAAACAATAAGCATGAGAAAAAAACTTAAACACATTTAAAATCATATTGCACAAAATTGAAATAAATGCAAACAAATGAGATTTAGCACAAAATCA
>CM049852.1:33725284-33812632 GCA_027422415.1 Schizothorax lantsangensis | reverse complement strand
TATGAAAGAGCAAAATCTGAGCAACTAAATGTTCCCGTAGGCCTTCAGGAAGAGATGCATGAGGGAAAAAGACTAAAGATGAAACAAACAGCAAGAGAAAGAAAGATGATGGTGAAGCATTAAGAAAAGACACGTTTTGTGCCCCGCAGGCAGGTAATAGAGTGACAAACAGCCCTTATTAGAGAGTGTGTGCGTGTGTGTGTGTGTGTGTGTGCGTGTGTGTGTGTGTGTGTGTGTGTGTCATGCTCCCGAACACAGCTCACAGACACAGAGACATGAGATTCACTGTGTCCTGCAATTTAAAGAGATTCTGTCATCATTTATTTATCCTCATGTCGTTCCAAACCCGTGTGACTTTCTCTCTGTGAAACACAAAAGGAGAAAATAAAAACACAATAACAATGGAAGTCGACATGATGAGACATTCTGGGGGTTTACAATCAAAAAATGTCCAGCTCATATTTAAGTTATTAATATTTAAGTACTTATATGAATTATTCAGTTTGAAATAAATAGGCCTGTATATTAATCTGTTGCCTTTTTGTTACGAAACATGCTTTAGATGGATGAACTCCAGTTTAGGTGTTTCTGATATTCTTGAATGTGAAAATTCCTGGAAAAAATATTATTACTATTATTTTCAAGGTTTTAAGCAATTTTATCACTGTTTCAAAACACAAAGAATGAAATTGAATGGGGCTCCAAAATGACTAAAAACACAGTGTAATACTAGTGTAGTTTTTACTAAGAGTATAAACTCTTTATATATTTCCATTTTAATTTTAATTCATTCATTTTGTCATTTGTATTAGTTATGTCTATATCATATTTATTCATTTTATTTAGCTTTAGTTTTTTTAGTACATTAAGTTAAACTAAATGAAAATGAGAAATATTCCCTTGACATCTTGCTGAAAATAAGTTTCTAAATTTTATATATTTTATTATACAATATTAGTGCTGTCAAACTATTATTCGCATACAAAAAAAAAGTTTTTGTTTGCATAATATATGTTTGTGTTCTGTGTATATGTATTATGTATATGTAAATACACACACATACAGAATATATATTGAAAATATTTACATGTATATATTTATATTCATATAATTTATATTATAAATAAATATATGTAATATATAAACATAACATAATTTTTCTGAAATATATACATGCATGTGTTTGTATTTATATATACATAATAAATATACACAGCGCACATACATATATGTAAACAAAAACTTTTATTTTGGATGCGGTTAATTGCGATTAATAGTTTGACAGCACTAATTATACATTTATATTAAAATATATTATATATAATATAAATAATATATTTATATTTATTTTTATTTCAGTTAACATTCATGTCAAGTTACAAAAATGATGTTAGATTTAGTTAAATATAATAATCCTGATTGCTATATCATAAGTACCAAGTCATGCAATATAGATTATTAAATACGGTGCCTTTAGACCCATTCAGTGACACAAACATTGATTTTCACTCTTCTAAAGTTCTCCTAAAGAAAGAAATATGTGACCCTGGAGCACAAAACAAGTCTTAAGTCGCTGGGGTATATTTGTAGCAATAGCCAAAAATACATTGTATGGGTCAAAATTATCCATTTTTCTTTTATGCCAAAAATCATTAGGATATTAAGTAAAGATCATGTTCCATGAAGATATTTTGTAAATTTCTTACCATAACTATATCAAAACTTTTTGATAAGTAATATGCATTGCTAAGAACTTCATTTGAACAACTTTAAAGGCGATTTTCTCAATATTTAGATTTTTTTGCACCGTCAGATTTTCATATAGTTGTATCTCAGCCAAATATTGTCCTATCATAACAAACCATACATCAATGGAAATATTATTCATTCAGCTTTCAGATGATGTAGAAACAATTGACACTTATGACTGGTTTTGTGGTCCAGGGTCACATTTGGTTGTGGAAGGACATGCCAGGATGAACTGTGACAGTGAACTGTCTCTTTTAGTTCTTCCAGTCATGAAAACTATGTTTTCTGTGAACAGTCTGTGCGGCGTCTCTTCATTAACTTCTCAGTTTGCTCACAGCTGATCTCAGACCAGTGTGAACGCAGTTGATTACTCTCTTTCATTCTCGCTCTCTCTGTTCACAGTGTGGTCGCAGGCGTCTTGGACTCTTTTCCCCTCATCTTCATGTTTTTCTTCAGGATGGCAGCAGTGAAATAGCGTTGCTTATGAAATCATGCATATTTTAAGCAAATGCCTCTGTGTTGTTAGTTCTTCACATAATCACAGCAGCCGATACTGAAACCGCTGATGCATGCAAATCAACATATACTGCATTTATTCAGCAAGAAATCTTGTTCTTACAGAGAAAATGCTGTGACATTAGATATTCAGAGTGGATGCGGTACATATTTCTATGTGCTGCAGTTCCTTATGTAGGTTTCTGAATATATGTGCATTTATGTAAATACTGAGTTATATTTGATTAATTATTTTTTTTTACTTTTCTTTCATTTGTGGGTATAAATGGACAGAAAACAAGCTGATATTGTTGACACACTATTATTTTAGTAGGTGTCAGGAACTGCTCAGAGGATCCAAGTGAAGTTAATTTAT
The DNA here is from genome assembly GCA_027422415.1 of Schizothorax lantsangensis. Taxonomy (NCBI): domain Eukaryota; kingdom Metazoa; phylum Chordata; class Actinopteri; order Cypriniformes; family Cyprinidae; genus Schizothorax; species Schizothorax lantsangensis. The sequence goes on along the minus strand of CM049852.1, from coordinate 33,810,012 downwards.
TGAAGAGTAATAAACATGAACAGAGTCAAGGAGTCAAACATAATGAGCAAGCCAAACAATGACAGGGTAAAGGGCTGAGGCAAGCAGAGTAATCCAGGTAAACAGGCAAGAAATCAAGACCAAGAACCAAAACACAGGAGAGACCAGGTAAACACACGACTAATCAGACAAAACACAAGACTTCACAAAGAGTGACTGAAAACACCAGGCTAATATAGGCAGAGGTAATGAAATAATGAAAAACAGCTGTGGACCATCAGTGATGAGATGTGGCAAAGGATTATGGGACATGTAGTTTGTGAGGCAGAAACAGTTTGGGATGGAGTGCCCTCTAGTGGACAACCAGGGCACTTCAGTCGGTGATCATATAGGCCAGGGCTGTCCAAAGTTGTTCCTGGAGGGCCGGTGTCCTGCAGAGTTTAGCTCCAACCCTAATTAAACACACCTGAAGCAGCTAATCAAGCTCTTACTGGGCATACTAGAAGCTTCCAGGCAGGTGTGTTGAGGCAAGGTTGGAGCTAAACTCTGCAGGACACCGGCCCTCCAGGACCGAGTTTGGACAGCCCTGATATAGGCATTCGTTTTTGTTAATATTTGAATATGTATTTTTTGTCATTTTTATTATTTATTTTAAATATGTCTATATCGGTTTATTATGTTTTTAGTTTCAGTTTATTTTAGTGCATCAACTTAAAGTAAATATTTCAATATTTGATTGTATTTTATTTCAGTTAATGTTTGTTTTATTTCAAGTAATGATTTTTTTATGCTTTTAATTTTAGTTAACAATAACACAGTGACCAACAGCTTAGTTTCTCAACTAACAAAAATATGTTAGTTTTGTTAACATTCGCATTAAGTTACAAAAACATTATTTCTGAATGTTCTTTGAATGTTCTAAACATCCAGTTTTTTTATATAATAAATAAATAAATAAAAATAAAAATCTTGGTTATATGAATGTAAAAGACAGCATTAAATCATAACAAGCGATGTAACTGTACTGCCTTAATGGTTTGATGTTTTGTACTGTTTATTTAAAAAATAAAATAAAAAAATCAATAAAAGATATGATGTGCTCAGAAGTCCCGATCTGATTCAAAAGATTTGTGAACCCGCTCCAAAATTCCTATCCAAATCAAATGATTTATGATTTGTGTTCCAAAATCCCGATCTGAATCAAATGATTCGTCCTCCGAAGTACTGATCTGAATCAAATGATTTGTCCTCTGAAGTACTGATCTGAATCCATCCTCCGATCTGAATCAAATGATTCTGAAGTCTGATCTGAATCAAATGATTTGTCCTCTGAAGTACTGATCTGAATCAAATGATTCATCCCTCCGAAGTACTGATCTGAATCAAAAGATTTGAGTACTGATCTGAATCAAATGATTTGTCCTCTGAAGTACTGATCTGAATCAAATGATTTGTCCTCTGAAGTACTGATCTGAATCAAATGATTCATCCTCCGATTGATCTGAATCAAAAGATTTTTCTCCTGAAGTACTGATCTGAATCAAAAGATTTGTCCTCTGGAGTACTGATCTGAATCAAAAGATTTGTCCTCTGAAGTACTGATCTGAATCAAATGATTCATCCTCCGATTGATCTGTCCTCTGGAGTACTGATCTGAATCAAAAGATTTGTCCTCCGAAGTACTGATCTGAATCAAAAGATTTGTCCTCTGGAGTACTGATCTGAATCAAAAGATTTGTCTCTGAAGTACTGAAATCAAATGATATCTGAATCTGAATCAAAAGATTTGTCCTCTGGAGTACTGATCTGAATCAAATGATTTGTCCTCTGGAGTACTGATCTGAATCAAAAGATTTGTCCTCTGAAGTCTGATCTGAATCAAAAGATTTGTCCTCTGAAGTACTGATCTGAATCAAAAGATTCGTCCTCCGAAGTACTGATCTGAATCAAAAGATTTGTCCTCTGAGTACTGATCTGAATCAAAAGATTTGTCCTCTGAAGTACTGATCTGAATCAAAAGTTTGTCCTCTGACTGATCTGAATCAAAAGATTTGTCCTCTGGAAGTACTGATCTGAATCAAAAGATTTGTCCTCTGAAGTACTGATCTGAATCAATGATTCGAAGTACTGATCTGAATCAAAAGATTTGTGAACCCGGTCCGAACCCTAAATCAAATGATTCGCAATCCAAAATCCCGATCTGAATCAAATGATTCTCTGATCTGATCTGAATCAAAGTCCCAATATGAAGTTTCGGGAATCCGATTCTGATCTACTGATTCTTCGAAAGTCCCGATCTGAATTAAATGATTTGCGATATGTGCTGTGAAATCCCAATCTGATTCTAATGATTCACAATCCGACTGGAGCACTTTGAAACAGAGAATCATTTTGCAACACTGGTTCAGGAGTTTCAAAAAGCTCTGTTTCACCCATCACTACATGCTTTTGAAAACCATTACAAGCGATGTCAAAATCTGAAAATGAATGCCTCTTCTGTTTTTTGTTAGTGAATCACTTGAACTGAATGATCGAAGTCACGAGTTTGAATCAAAGTACACTCTTAAAAATAAAGTGCTTCAAAATACTTCAAGATGCCATAGAAAACAGTGCATTATGAGGGAGTTTGTAGCTTAATTCAGTAGATTCTTTAAAGAAAATACCTTTTTATAATCTGTTTTTCGACAAAGCTTTTGCAGAAAGGTTCAGATTTAAAGCTTTATGACATTCAGTTCTTCTTTGGCAAAGCACCTATTTTTAAGAAGTTCATCATGTGCATGAAATAGCTGCATTCAGTTCTCATACCAGTGAATGTTGCATTTATCAGTATATACTGTAATAAATATTTGAGAAATGATTGTTGTATCTGATTGTATTAGTCTATAGAGTGACAGTCAATCTAAAAAGAGCAAATAGGAGAAGCAGATGAACACAAAACACTAGGTAACATGCCATTTTATTTTACTTTATTTTTCAAACATTATAGGATCTTTACTTTTGAATGTCCTCTAAACCATCTGAAACTAATAAGTGGTAATGTTTAAAATATATTTAAAAAAAAAATATTGATATAACAATTTTTAATGAATTATTCAGCCCAAAAATATGTTGATCTGTTGCCTTTTTGATGTTGGTCTACTTTTCTAGCCAAATTAACTATCCTTTTTAGCTGTTTAATGGCATTTTTGCACATTGAAAAACGTTGTATGTGACTTTGCACAGAAAGGGTTAGTAGATCATTTACTTTACACTAGTCTCAGCAAAGAAACTTTGAAACAACTATTTCAAAACACTCTGCATTTAATATTCTTCCCTTTGCTAGATAAAGTTTCAACATGCTGTTGGTTTCTGTTTATCTATTTTCTAGTTCATGCAGTACCTGAATGTGTTTGCTGTAATCACACTGATTCATGAAGGATCTCCATCCTTCCCATGATGCCAGACAGACCCAGAGCAGTGAAGCACATCAGCGTCCCACACCGCCGACATCTGATGAACTACAGAAACAAAACACCACCGACTCAGATTCCTGTAAACTCACTCAAACCTGATCATATAAAATAGATTTATCTGTCTGCTGACAGTATTTTCTGATTTATGGACAAATCCAAAATCCCCTTTGTAAAAACCTTTGACTTTAATATGTCAACAAAACCAAACAAGACTTTTGAACCTGGCTTTATCGGTAACACTTTACAATAAGGTTCATTAGTTAACATTAGTTAACATGAACTAAGCATGAACAAAACTTCTACAGCATTTATTAATCTTAGTTAATGTTAATTTCAGCATTTACTAATGCATTATTAAAATCACAAGTTGTGTTTGTTAACATTAGTTAATGCACTGTGAACTAACAATGAACAACTCCTAACATTAACATAGATTAATAAATAGTGTAATAAATGCATTGTTCATTGTTTGTTCATGTTAGTTAATACATGAACTAATATTAATAATTGTGATGACTTATACTGCTGAGTAGATTGAAGTAATTTTAAATTGAAAGTAATAATTTTTTTTCTTCATGCACTGTGATTAATCAACTGAAGAAGTGTGGTGATATCAGTTACTTTTATTTTATTTTATTTTATTACATCTGTAATGTCTTGCCTCATCTCATTATCATTTAGTCCTTTGCTTCAGGACAGATTTGAGGTATCAGAAAAAAGTAAACAAAAAAATTATAAATATTGCCATAATGGTCAAAAATATGCAATTTTATGACACATTTTATTTTTATGATGCAATTTTATCACAACAGACCTATGCAACCCACCATATTGACATCACAAGATATTGACTAATTTAGCAGAGTGATACTATTTTATCAATATTTGCTACTGCATTCTGGATTGACTTTCTCCATTGAATGAGACATTATGTGGTCAATATCCACCTTCTGGAATACGCCATGAGATTAATATTTGATAACTATTAAGCTAAGTTAGTCATACTAACAATATGTATGCAACTATTCAGACTGAGATAGTTATCCCCCTTGTCTTCCTGGTTTTCCTTATTTGGTCATTTTCCTGTCCTTGTTTAGTTTGATTATGATTCCTTGCACCTGTGTTAGTAATTATCCTTGATTGGTCCTCACTACTTAAGCCCTGTGTTTTCCTGTGTTCAGCGTCTGCTGTTATATCTCTATTTGTTTTCTTGTGTTGGATTTAGGTTGTTTTGAATGGTCCAATTGTGTTGATGGTCATTAAAAGTATCTCTTTGTTTATTCCTTCTTTGTGCGTGTTTGCTACAACCACGACCGCGTGACAACTATAAACTAAAACAGTGATAAAAGTAGTTTAATTAATACTGAAGTTAAAGCTTAGAGCTAGAATCTTTAAATGTATTTAATCATATTTGTCCCTGGAGCACAAAAGCAGTCTTAAGTCACTGGGGTATATTTGTAGCAATAGCCAAAAATACATTGTATGGGTCAAAATTATAAATTTTTCTTTTATGCCAAAAATCATTAGGATATTAAGTAAAGATCATGTTCCATGAAGATATTTTGTAAATTTCTTACTGTAAATATATCAAAACTTACTTTTTGATTAGTAATATGCATTGCTAAGAACTTCATTTGAACAACTTTAAAGGCGATTTTCTCAATATTTAGATTTTTTTGCACCTTCAGATTCCAGATTTTCAAATAGTTGTATCTCAGCCAAATATTGTCCTATCATAACAAACCATACATCAATGGAAATATTATTCATTCAGCTTTCAGATGATGTATAAATGTCAATTTCGAAAAATTGACACTTAATATCACATATCTGTGACAACTATATATATGATATACAACAACATTCCACAACAAAAAAACAGCATGAATGATCAATCAAGCCTAATTAATCTACACAAGGTTTGTGGCATGTATTTTGGTAAATATTTTTCCTCAAATATCATGATTCAAGCTCATAGATGTGATCTGTTGTCAAGTATAAAATGATTGTCTGAAGTACATTTTCAGCTGTGATCAATTAAGACTGTACTATACACACACACACACACACACACACACACACACATACACACATCAAACAAATCAACCTAATTAATATAATGCTAATGAAGTTAATGTACTGTATTTTTAGATATTTATAGAGCTAATATATTTTAAAGTAAAAATGATATGATCAATAAGTCATGGCAATCTGTAATTCCATTACTTTAGCTCATCACCAAATTTAACTTCATATAAAATGTGTTATATATAAAATTTTAGTCATCATTGACAGGTTTCAGTCATTGATTGTCTGTTTTATGTTTTGTATGGTATTGTCATTTAAAATGTTATTTTTTGTCATTTTATTGTGTGATTGTGATTACAGTGCATTGGTAAACTTTATGTTGTTTTAATTTTGCTTTATTTATAAACAAACAGAAACACAAACAAAATGTATTGTATAATCAGATTATGTGAATTACACAATAAATTATACAATACATTTAAATACTGTAAATTATACACTAAATGCTTCTATATCAAAAACAACAAATAAAAGTTAAAAATAGCCCTTATTAATATAACTGTATTGGAAACGTCGCTGGTTCTGTACTTGAACTCTTAGACTGTTCTGAGATCAGCTGAAACACTGTTATATTCTCCTGAAGATCACAGCGTCTCCTTTCATTAGATACTCCCCAGGTTCTTCTTCTGGTCTATTGGCTCCTGTTGAGCTGCTTTTTTAAGTCTGTGTAAAGAGTGATTTGAGCTGGTCTTGTTTCTTCATGAGAGCGTGTAGGTAATTGACTGAGATAATCTACCAAACGAGTCTGAGATTCACCTTGACACACAGCATCCATTAATCATCAGAGAAGATGCTGTCACCATGAGAGGATCTTCTAGTCTTCTCCTCCTCTTCTCTTTCCTGACCCACTTACTAAAAGCATCATGGGAGAAGAGCATTATTATGGCGCTCAAACGAGACACTGATTCACATTTAAAGAGACAGTGTTGTTTTAGCTCCGAATCACAGCCTCATCAGCAGCTGTTTGCTAAACTAAAGTTTTAAGATACAGTGTGAAGTTAAAAGTAGTTTGGCTTTAAAAACTTCCCTTTGCAAACCCATCTGTGTTTATTGATAGCAGTTCTCAGTTACGTCACGCCGTCATGAAGGTCTCGTTCAGTGCTTCTCCGTCTGATCTGGTGTGTCAGTTTAACGCTGGAGGTGTGACTGATCAAAGTAAACACAGATGAGAGATGACAGAGAACAATAACACAGCTTTTGTCACACTCCTCTACAAGCCTCTCGTTTTTGGAGAAAATGTATTTGGGCGACAGACATCTCTGAGTGACTGTTCTCTCATTGTGTTGTTTTACACTCAAACTGACAGAGCCATCAAACAAATAACATGAACTATGACCCTGAATACATGTGTGGGTAAATGAGTACAAGTAGCAACGCTACAAACTTTGTGACAGCGGCTGTGTTTAAAGCATTTTCTCAGATGATGAGCTGTTAATGTGTGTTTTCTTCAGAGCTTTACAGTCCAGTGATATGCTCTCATATGAAGCTTTGGAAAGTCTGAATCATTTTAGTGAATCAATTATGAAAAAAATAATAATAATACTGATTCATTTAACATCATCTTTTGTAGATCATTTCAATGGCTGTCAATTAAATTATTTTGACTCAAATCAATACTTTTATTCATCAAGGATGCATTAAATGAATCAAAGTGACAGTAAAGACATTTATAATGTTATACAGATTTCTATTTCAAATAAATGCTGTTCTTTTGAAATTTCTATTCATCTGTGAATCCTGAAAAATAAAATGTATCACAGTTTCCACAAAAATATTCAGCAGCACAACTGTTTTCAACATTGATAATAATCAGAAATGTTTCTTGAGCAGTAAATCAGCATATTATTATGATTTCTGAAGATCATGTGACACTGACGACTGGAGTAATGATGCTGAAAATACAGCTTTGATCACAGAAATAAATTATATTTTAACAGATATTCACATAGAAAATGGCTATTTTAAATAGTAATAAAATTTCTGATTTTTCACCGATTTTTCTTTATTTTTTGATCAATTAAATGCAGCCTCTGGTGAGCAGAAGAGACTTCTTTCAAAACCCACAGACTTTTGAGTGATATATATATTGTATGTGTTTAATATATATATATATATATATATTAGTGCTGTCAATCGATTAAAAAATGTAATAGCGTTAATCACAGTCCTGGACTGTGATTAATCATGATTAATTACAAATCATGAAATCACAAATTTAAAATACCTGTAAATGTGTTGAAAAAGAAATGCATGACAAACTAGTTTAAGGAAACAGAACCTTTCACACTTCCGCCAGATATTAGACATAATCCTTATTATTCTTTTATCATTATTCTTTTGTTTTTATTCAGCCTTTATACTGGCAATAAAACTTTACCAATCCACATCACTTCAATCCCAGGATACATTTACCCAACTATTGTCAAAAGTATTTCTAAATAAATACAACAAAACATTTTCTTGCGACCTTATGTGAACTATTATAAGAAAATGCATTATGAAGAAGAATCATGCATCATAGCATCATGCTTCATAAGACAATTTATGAGATTAATAGTACACTTTTACTCAGAACTCACTTCAAACCACCATCGAGTGTTTGTAATAACCTCCTTTTGAGATCACATGTGTAATTTGGTCGTTTACTGTTGTTAAAATATGCTTTTTATAGCCTTTTATATCACTGCACAAATTAGCATTTCAGATGTACAAGAAAATCACATACAAACCATATCCTATCGTAATTGTGTGTTTATTATTTTATATAATCTATAGTGGCTGTTATCATGTTTATTTCTGCTGTGTAAAAGCCTTAACATGTATGCTGTGGCTGAAACTCACGTTGTTTGTGATGTTATAACCGTTTCTCCATTCTTAAGTTGCCAGGTATGCATTCCAAGTATAATACACATTAGTAAAAGGATCTATTTTAATTTTTATTTGTCTATATACACTTTGGGCGGCCGTGGTACATTATAAAAGTAGGCCAAAAAAACGCAACCCACGGCTCTGTAACTTTTCCCGCGACTGTATTTTCAAAATAGCCCACGAACACTTGAGCCGTGTCCCTGGCAACACTGCTGTACCCTCATCACACACTGATAGATAACCTTCCGCGCTGCGATGACGGGAAGAAGTTGGGGTCAAACCTTATCAAACGATTAATTTGCGTAAAAAAAAATATTAACGCATTCAATTTTTTAGATTAATCGCATGCGTTAACGCGTTAACGTTGACACATATAATATATATATATATATACACACACACACACACACTTATAAACTCCTTACATAGTTTCAGTATGTTTAGTTTGTAATAACTGCAGTAACTCTTGAATCTTCAGTGTCACATGATCGTCCTCATTACTGTGACAGTGAATCTCTCTCTCTCTCTCATTCTCTGTGAGTCTCAGACTAAAGCAGACGCTCCGTCCCTCCAGCAGAGGTTTTACAGCCTTTCTGTCTCATCTTGTTTCTCCGGCGATCATTGTTTCTCTCCTCTTCTGCCCTCTGCCTCATATAAGGTGAGGGGGAACAACTCGATTTACAACAAACAAAAAAAATCTGTAGTACCTCAATGATACCAAAATAACACTGGTTGTAACAGAGTGCCAGCGGAGAACAGGAGACTTCAAGAGCGTCTCTCACAGATTCTGTGTGTTTCTCTTTTCTCTGTTTCTCTCTCAGGTGGAGTCTGAGTTTTGCTGCTGGAGTAAAACAATCATAAGCCTGCAAGAGCACAAACACACACTACTTGGACTCGGTCTCTCATACTAATGGCATTCTGTATGAGTGAGCAGAAAAGTGTGTGTGGGCGGGGCATAATGTAACCTATCAGCTTGAATCATGAATATTAATTATGTGACAACATTCATTCAGTGTTCCTATATATATATATATATATATATATATATATATATATATATTCTGTTTTACTCCATCTAGACATTTGCCTGCAAAAACTGAATATCCTCTGATCTTCTCGAAATGGTCTGAAAGTGTTGTGAGCTGAAGCAGGAGAGAAATCTGCACAGATCAAGTTTAAAACAGTCTAAAACAGCTCTAAACAAATATGTGGCTGGATTTTGATGTGAGAGACAACAGGAGATGCACATTTTCACTGGAGGAAGCGTTATTATGGATTATGGACTCGTATTTTAGTTAAAAACGTCTTAATGCTGGATTTGTTTCAGCTTTTGTCTTCTCCAGATGTTAACTGATGGACTGGAGTGGTGTGGATTATTGTGATGTTTTTATCAGCTGTTTGGACTCTCATTCTGACGGCACCCATTCACTGCAGAGCATCCACTCTAGTGTTTGAGCCACAGAAAATACACGTGACTGAGCGTGTTTGTGTGTGTCTTTAACACTGACTAATATAACGTGAAGGTGTGCAAAGGAGAAGGTCAAAGCGAGACGAGGATTGATAGTGATGTGAACTTCACTTGTTAAAGGTGAGAGCAGCGTCGTTCCCTGAGGATCCTCCAGTCGCACTCTTCAGTACAGATCCAGTGAGTGTGACACGGACTGATAAAAGCCTGCGCTCTCCATATTTATACCCAGAAGAAGCTTAATGGAGTTCTCAGATATACTGAAGGCTCCACTGAACTGTGTTTTGAATGTTTCACCCAAAAATCCTGAGGGGAAATTGAAACGGACATCTGTAAAATGAGTTTGGACAGCAGCTCATATCATTCAATCTCGGAAGAACTGGACTTTTAAATACACTTTATCCAAAAACACAAAAATATGTTTGAAGCACATGTTGCTAACATTCCCATTAAGTTATAAAATCATTATTTCTAAATGTTATGTGAACTTCTAGTATTTTAAAAACATATTTTCTTGGTTACACAAATGTCAAGGGAATATTCCATTTCAGAATTATGGTAATGTTACATTTAAATGTTCTCTAAACATTTAAAATTGTTAGATTAAGTAAAATATATAGCAACGTATTAATTGTTTTTATACTAACGTTTTGAGAACATCCCCATTCAGCAAAAAAAAAAAAAAATTTAAATATATGTTGTAAACAGTAAAATTATATATTTTTGTAATAGAAAATATATTTTGTTTCAACCTTCATAATATATTTAAAAATGTATTTCAGGTGCAAGAAAATACATTTTCATACCTATATTTGGGCTAAATTCAAATATGGATGGAATAACCAAAACTAGAATTATAAAGACTTAATAATATTTAATTTTTTTATATATTGTAATATTGTAATTTTTTTACAGTGTATATGTTCCTTGCTGAATTTTATTCAGATGTGTAATATGTGAATGTATTTTGTAGAATTTAAATATATGATATTAAATATATTTTAAAGTAACATATATTCATAGAATTTCATAGAATTTTTAAAAACTGTATTTATTTATTTATTTATGTTTATTATTATTTTTTACATTTTTAGAGACCAGATAACTTTGAATGAACATTCTATTAACAAATGTTTGTTCATAAAGAAACACTTGAGATATTAAAGAGTTCATTTGTAGACCTGACGAGAACTTAAAGACTTTCATTAAGTGACTTTGTTAAATCAAGTATTTAACGTTCCAGAAGAGGTTGTCGTTCAGTCTTTGTTTCAGCTGTGAAATGGAAAGCTGTCGTCTCTCAGATCCTTCAAGGTATCAGGTAATAATGAACTGAAACACAAGACTTGAGCTGATTGAATCTGGCCGTGAGTTAAACACTGCATACTAAGAAGATCTGCAGCATTCCTGCTGAAACAGAGAAATAATCTCATTTAGTGAGATAAGAGAGCCGGGTCACTTTCTGAACGAGAGCTTCATTACAGACGGACTGATAAACACAGTGTTCATGATATTACTGGAGATCACTGATGGAGCTCGTGTTCCTTTCTGAGTCTCATTTTGATAATCTGCCAGACTCTTGTATCATTTACACTGATGATCTTACATGTGAATGATTTTGTCATTGTTATAAATGAACTTTTTTGATCTGAAACCACAGAGAGCTGCCTGACTGAACTGAACGTGTTTCTCTGCTTCAGAGATAACCGAGCAAATGTACACATTTATGGATTAATTCTATTCTTTTAACTGCTAAAACACAATTTTCATCCTTTCAACAAATCACCAACCAAGAAGATTCATTTTTCAGACATTTGTATATACAGGTATATTGTGTGTGTGCGTGTGTGTGTGTGTATATATATATATATATATATATATATATATATATGTTGTTTTTTATATAAAGTTTCTTATTATCTTATTATTTTTTAATTACAGATAATGTTATTATTTTTGAATTGCAAATATATTTTATTCTAATTTTAATTTAGTTCATTTTTAATACATTTAGATCTTCATTTTAAATTAAATAAATGAAGTACATTTAAATATATCTATTTCATTTATAACATTAAATTGACAAATATTACACACACACACATATATATATATACACACACATATATACAGTATATATACAACTCATGTAATGATGGGATCTTCATATACAGTATATGGTTCATGATGAGATTTTCTTTGTATATGGATCTTTGACACACACACACACACACACACACACACACATATATATATTTAAAAAATAATACATGAAAAAAAATAATAATAACAAACCCATATATTTAGTGGCAGTACTATAGTATAGGAAAAGGATCTAATGGCAAACCATTGCACAGAATATTTATCATATTCATATAGCATTTGCATGGTATGTCTAAGAATTCTGTTGTACTACCACAGTACTTTTCTGGTTGTTTTAGTGAAGTATTAAAGCAATATATATTTGTCACAGATCCATATATAAAGAAAATCTCATCATGAACCATATATATGAAGACCTGGTGATAGCGTGAGTTGTTTAAGTATGCAGATGCATGTGTTGTGTGAGTGATTGACAGCTCTGTGATGGTTTGTGATGGTTTGTGAAGGTGCTCGCTCTGAGCTGCCAGAGACCTGACTGAGTTCCCATGATGCTCCTCTTGCTGGAGCGACGGCACTGATGCAAATGTCCTCATTACAGCCCCCAAACCAAATAGGTCTGATATTACCCAGCAGGCTCTTGGGCAGAGCGCAGCAGGACAGACTCCGTTCATTTACAGGATTAGGTTTTTTGGGAAAGGTTCTCAACTGTCCATCAAATCTGTCCATCACTGCATCTTGTTTGATGACTGTAATATCTCAAGATGAATTGATTATAAGTTGTTTTGTGTTGAACACATTAAACAGGGCTGTCTGATGCAGTACACTAAATAAATGAGGTAGGTTTACTTTGAAACAGTTTACACACAGAAATTTAAATTTAAATAATTAAAGAAATGACAAGTAACACACTGAATTAAATGTGACATTTTGAAGTAGACTGAAAGACTGAAAAGTATTTTCTTAAGTAGATGTTTGGTGCTCCCAGTTATATGGTTTAATATGCTTAATTTATTATACAGTACCTGTGTGAGTTTTATAGTGTACATTTTTGCATAGAAAGCTAAAAATATCATCGAATTTTAAAATGATGTTTTTTTTAGATAATAGTATTTCATTGGATGTAGTAAATGTACAGTATAATAAGGCATGTGTATATTAATTTGTGTGCAGATTGCTGTTTTGGATTGTTTATTTTCAAGATCACATTGCAAAAACTATTTTCTTCCACAGTATTTTTATTGTTTTCCAGTACAAATATCTAAATATTCTCAACATATAATAGGCTATAATCAACATATATTTACTTGAGAAGCAAATGTATTTATTTTTTCTGAAACATGTATAAAAATTAAGTGAGTTTAAGCTTAAAACAAGGAAGAAAATCCCTCTGTGAGGTATAATAATTAAAAAATATATATATATATTTTAGCATAAACAGTTCATTTTTTAAAAAACAACAACAACAAAAAAAGTAATATATTTAGTCATTTTCTTTTCATTTTCAATTAAATTAAATCTGATTTAATAATGGCAACTTGTAAGCTCAATGAAGACAAAAACATTGAGTAAGATTTTTTTCCTGCGGTGTAGTTAAACTGATTCACAACCCATATGGCAAAAAAGCTCAATGAATTATATTTTTGAAATTGAAAATATATTTAGTTTCAACCTTCATATACCAAATTATATTTTACAATTTATTTCAGGGGCAAGAAAATTTGTATATATATTTTAATGCCCAAAAATATTTAGGTAGAAAATATAGTTATATAAATATATTTTGAAATACATTTTAGCAAATATACATTTTTGGCTGTGTTTTGTATATATTTCATATATATATATATTTGGCATATGGTGACTCAGTCTGAATGATTGATTAGTGAATTGGTCTGAATGATTATGTTTTGATTTAGTATCTTCATCATAAACCAGGTTAAAGTGCTGGGAAAGTGTCTCACATCAGACGACACAGAAGAGCTCCAGGTTTTGCCTCTAATGAGTCGTCACAGAGCTTTGAAAGGTCACTGCTTATGTAACACATGCATCAGATGAACACGCCTCTGAATAAGCCATAAAGAGCCAGTCAGGCGGTCGTCTGAAGAGACACAGGAGCCAAACTCTTCTGAAGAAAGACAACAGAGGTGTTTATGCTGCTGTCTGATTCCTGTCCTCCTCCTAAGCTCATTTTCTGTCTCTATTCAATGGATTTCTTTCTCCACAAGTTCCCTTCAAAATGAACTGTTCTTAAAATAGAGTATAATTAGTCTGTAAGGGCTTTTATTGATGTTGTAGCAATGCTCTGGTGGATTCTTAGTAGTAATATGTTTAGCTTCATATTTCAGACATTTTATGCTTCAGTTACAGATTCCTCTAACAATGACCCTTGTGGATATGATTTATATATAATTGTCCATTTAGAAGGTTTTTCACCACAATATTCACTTTAAAAAGGTTAAAGGAATAGTTCTTACTTCTGCTGAACACAAAAGATAATATTTTGAAGAATATCCAAACAGTTTCTGGTCCCCATTGCCTTCTATAGTATTTTTTTTTACTATGGACGTCAATGGCTTCCAGCAACTGTTTGGTTCCCAACGTTCTTCAAAATACAGTATCTTGTGTTCAACAGTCACAATGCAGTCTAAACACATCTGATTGGTGGATTGTGATGATCAGAGATGCATTGGTGATCAGATGGTTAAGGATGTGAGCTTGTTGGGAATGATCTATGAAGTTACTGATCATCGCTGCTCTGTAAGCACAGAAAGACAATTAACCTCAGGTTACTTCAGAGTCTGTGCATTCAATGAAGCGTGCAGTGCTGTGGATGAAAGGCTTCTGCTAATTGCCTATTAACACTCAAATCTACTTAATAATTCTTCACAGATCTGTTATTGTGGTCAAAGAAGGCTGATGATGCTGTAGTGAGTTATGGGTCCGGATTCAAAGTCACTTTTATTGTTTTGAGTGGCTTTACTGTAGGTGTCTTAACTCAACACAGTACATCAGTAACTTTAATGACATTTTCTATTTCAATTTTAAAATATATTATTGGCGTGATTGTGTTTACATAAAGCACATTTCACACAAAACAAGTAATGCCAAGAAAGAGACATATACAACATAACAGTAACAAATAACAACAAAATATTTAAATAAGGTGATGAGTAATGAATAAACATCAGAAAAAAATATGGTCTTTGATCAAATATTTTTAAATAAATTGAACTTTGTCATCAAATCATTCTCACAGGCACAGCGCTCTGTTTTTATGCCAATCTGAATGAGGCAGAAACATTTCCAGAGGGATGATGAGTAAGTGTCTTTAAAATGGCAGATTTTAGGATTCAGCTCTGTGTTTTTAGACAGAGGTCTCTTCTCATGAAGACAGAAGTCAAATAGCAAATACAGTAATGGTCTCTCTATCTTTTCATTTTTAGACACATAACAGCCAAGAGCAAAAAAGGTAGCCTAAAAAAAATGTTCATTGAAATAAATATCAAAAATATTTTAAAATATCACATAAAATCTTATTAAATTTAATTATTGAAATATTAAATATTATTTGATAATAAATAAAATACTTTTAAAAACCTGATGCACTAAAATAACTAAAACTAAGAATGAAATAAAGATTAATAAAAATATTTTAAAAAAGTTAGTTTATTTGTATAGCACATTTAAAAACAACTAGAGTTGGCCATTGAAACGACATCCCAACAGCTTAAATAACAAAATCCAAAAGTTATAAAACACCCAACAAGAAACAATTTAAAACACAAAACAGCAGTAAAACAAGGTACAATCAACTACAAGCTCAACCATATGCCTGGGCAAGTAAATGTCCTCAAATGTGAATTACATGACCCAATGTGTGTGCAAAAACACATCAAAACACATCAAAAGATTCTAAAACTTTAACTTTTAATATTAAAAATATTATGATACTAAAATAACACTGAGCCTAAAGAGAGAAGAATATCAGTGGAAGGTCCTAAATTAGAGATGAATGTCAGATGAATGACATATGGTGCATCTGTGCCTCGGGTGACCCGAGTTCACGTCCCGACTCCTGCCCATTGCTTTCCATCTCTCCTTATACTGAAATAAATGTGAAAATAACATCATTTAAAAAGAACATGAATTCATTATGAATAAAAATGGCATTTTGAGCTTAGCAACATGAGTAAATCAGTGCGCTCTGAGAAGCTGGCTATAGAGATTGTTTCAAATCAGTCTCATATGAGGTGAGGTCCATTTCAGTTTTCAGCAGACCACAAAACAGCTCACTTCAGGTTTTGAAACAGAGAAAGTTGGGTTCCAGAATGCTTAAACATAATTCATAAGGTTTTTTTACAGCGATGCCAAAGAACCATTTTTGATTCCCCAGGGAATCTGAATAGGGGATTTGTTTAAACAACAATTTATAAACCATTAAAGACAGATCTAAGGTGATCTATAAGGTTGGTATAATGGAAACATTTGGACAATTTTAAAAGCAGTTCGCAGTAGGCCATCTATTTAAACCTATAGGGGATTTGTTTAATAAAATCATTAAAGACATGTCTTACAGCAGAATTCCTATTTTTTTAAATAATCAGTTTTACAGATACATTGCCCATAATTCTTCAGAGAAATCTCCACCAATCAGGGAATGTAAACAAGCAAATTATGCCAAATAACTCTTTAGCTCCGCCCACTCACATGAATCAATGCAAATTATGTAATACAGTCAGTTTTATGCTCTCAAACTATTCAGGTGTTTGTGTGTTTTGCAATAAAACAGTTTCTTTAAATCAATAGTTTGTAATTTGATTCAATTAAAGCTGTTATGCGGTCTTTTCTTTGTCTTGTCGACCAATTTTCAAATACATTTTTGCTTCAAATCAAAGTTTGTAATGTTGTGATTCACCTTGTAGCTGGTTGATTTGATTCATTTAGGTTTAATGAAAACTTTTTAAACCCTCTGTGTGAAAAACTTCTTGAACAAAGGCCTCTGAAACAGTCTTGCACTCTATATCTATGCAACTTTTTGTAACTCTTGTGAATGATATCAGTTCCCTGCTCACTCAGTCGCTAACAAACAGATGCTGTAATTGAGGATATTAAACTACATTTCAGCTTTTCTCCTGTGTCGACAATCGTCTCACACAAAGAACTGTTTGTTCTTCTGTGTCTCTTTGTTAATCTATCGGTATCTCTGCAGCATGTGAGGCCGCAGGACGTAATGAGCTCCAATTCTTCAACAGAGAATGACAAACCTCTTAACCTCGGGGACTGAGACGGTGTCACAGAGAGCGAGAGCTTGGAAAACAAACACAGGGATAAAGGAGGATGCAGAAGGAGAGAGAAAATAGAATTTATACCAGGGAGAGACAGAAACCAAAGAGGTGCAAGTGATTCGGAGAGGATGATGAGAAGGAGAGAAGTAGATATGGAAGATTAATCATCAATAAAAGAAGCCAGGGAGAACAGAGCGCCAGAGATGGAGGAGATTGAATCGAAAAAACACAGGCAATTGACAATGTGGAGCCAATTATGTGGCAAACACTCTCAGTGGAAAGTGTGCTTGCATTATGCATGCAGTGCAGCTTCTCCATCAGTCCTGATGCTCTCTGTTTGAGCCTCGCTGAGGTTTTCTCAACCGTACTTAAAAACTGCTGCTGTTATTGGTGACTGGACTTCTGAGTCTTGTATCACATTAACGAATTCCCCATTTGAAGATGATATCATTCTTTAATTTCTGTTTTGCATGATTTGTGTCAGTGATGCCCATGCTATAGTGACTCTGAACATTAAACTAACAAACTAGAATGTATTTCATCACTGAAATAAACTGCACACAATTAACTCTAATTGTGATTTTTAAAAGAACTATTTAAAAAAGTGTTTATGGTCAAAGGAGAATAATCTTGTATTCTTTTACAATTATACACAATTTTCCACTGTGTTGGCATCCTTTTGTTTTCAAATCTTGCTATGTCAAGGTTTGGCTGGTTAGTATGATCCAGTTAGCCCCTGCTGGTCAATAGCGTGATTACACTATTTGACATCAAACTGCATCTTTTTTTTTGACACTTAAAGGGACAGTTCACCCAAAAATTCTGTCATCATTTACTCGCCCTCAGGTAGTTCCAAACCTGTATGAATGTCGCCCTTTGTTCTGCTGAGGAAGATATTTTGAAGAAAGTTTGTAAGCCAGGCTGTTTTGGGGCACCATTGACTGCTCCATAGTTTTGAAGAAAGTACAATGGAAGTCAGGCTGTTTTGGGGCACCATGGTGCCCCAGAACTGCTCCATAGTAGGAAAAAAAAATATCTTCCTTTGTGTTCAAGTTCATACAGGTTTGGAGACTGCTCTGTTTCCCTCATTCTTCATATTTTGGGTGAGCAGATCACTTTAAGACATTCATACAGGTTTGGAAGTCATGAGGATGAGTTATATCTCTAGTCATATCTTTATATTACAGGAAGTTTTCAGACAGATGAGATCACCTCAGCCAAAAATGGAAAATCGCTGAAAATGCACTCCCCCTCAGGCCATACAATATTAGGATGAGTTTGTTTCTTCATCAGATTTGGAGAAATGTAGCCTTCCATCACTTGCTCAGCAATGGATGCTCTGCAGTGAATGGGTTCCGTCAGAATGAGAGTCCAAACAGCTGATAAAAACATCACAATAATCCACACCACTCCAGTCCATCAGTTAACATCTTGAGAAGACAAAAGCTGAAACAAATCCAGCATTAAGACATTTATCATTTCAAACCTTTATTTTCAGCTAAAATCCGAGTCCATAATCCATAATAACGCTTCCTCCAGAGAAAAAAAGTGGTCTGGTCTGAATCAGGAGAGAAATCTGCACAGATCAAGCAGCGTTTACAAGACAAAACAGCTCTAAAACAGCTCTAAATTAATATGTGGCTGGATTTTGATGTGAGAGACAACAGGAGATGCACTTTTTCTAATTATGGATTATTGACTTATAGTTTAGTTAAAAACATCTTAACGATGGATTTGTTTCAGTGCATGCAGAAATGCAGTGACACATTTCTACAAATTTGATGAAGAAACAAACTCATCTCACGGATGGCCTGAGGCTGAGCTCATTTTTAAGGAATTTAAATTTTTGCTTGAGCTATTATTTTAAATATGAAACATGCTTTTTAAGAATGATACATTAGTCAGATCTTGAGATTATTTTGCGTATGTCGCATTTGCTACCATGATATTGTATTTTACATATCGACATTATATCATCAACAATGGTGTTATGAACTTTTATGATCTAGGAGAATAGAATGTAACATTGCATAGATGTAACACATCATTCAGATATGAAATTACAGCTGGAGGTAAGCCGATGAACAGAAGCAACCATGATGCATGAACTAAAATCCTCATCAGTCAAGCACTACTTAAACCCATATTATATCGTTTAAATTACAGCTTTTACTTTTTCAATTTTGCATGATAGCAGCTAATTACTGTATGAACATCTATGCAAGGTCAGCCACCAGCACTTGATTTTTATCAGCTTCTCCTCCATCAATAAACCCAGATTCCTTTAAGTGCTGCATAATTCAGCGCTGCTAGATTTAGACATGATCAGGTCTTCAGAGCGCAGCGGCTGCTGTTGTTGCGGTGGATACGGTGTGATGTTGAATTCATGAAACTCTTGTCACAGCAGAGGCAGATGGAGGGTAGACGCTTCATTTTCTGCCTTTCCCCCAAAATTTCCTCTTAGCAGCATCTGAGCAGAGATCTCAAGTGTCTTTGATGTTTAATGCATAGGGATGCCTTGTGCCTGGGGATAAAGAGGACTAGTCTGTCGAGAGAGTGAGGGGGATACAGTCCGGATTAGTGCGTGGGACTGGATCGGATGTGATGTATTTATCAGTGACAAAGGAATCTTCATATTCATGCTGTGTGCAAACTAAGGCTGAGGATGCATTGAATACAGCACAGAGACCACCAGCTTTGACATTTTGTTCTTGCATTAATATTGGTTCAAACCTGCATTTATGGATCCAATTTACTAGCCTAATTCAAAATAGTCATGCATGTTATTCTATTTTGCAGTACAAATTTAATAGTAGCATAAATAAACGTAGAAATGCAAACGTGTGTGATTTTGCATAACATCAATTTAGTAAAGGATTATTTGTGTAAGAAGAAACTGTAACTAAAGCATTGAAAAGACGCTAATTTCTTGCTCATCCACGTTTGTGCTTAAATAATAATTTCCAGAGCTTCTGTTAAGCGTTAAACACACAACGACAGAATTAATGTCACTTGATTAACCTCAGAGTAATAACAAAACAACACTGATTGCAAACACTTCATTAGACAGCAACGGTGACAATAAACCATAATTTATCTACGTATAATGTCAAAACATACCGCTTAAATTAAACATGCCTGAAGACTCATGGACATTATTAAGAAGTAATCAGAAACCACAAAGGAAGCGCAGAGTGAGTTTCAATTCCTGCATGAATCTCATTTCATTAATTAAGGTTACAGTTTGATTAATGATAGCGTGTGAGTGGACGAGAGAGAGAGAGAGAGAGAGAAAACATTACAACTCACTGAACATACTGTACGACGTATGTCTCTCACAGACTCGCTTTCATTTATGAGTTTGACATTTACTGAAATCAAATGATACTAAATATATTTAGAGTATCAAAAGTTTTCTTCTATACTGCATGAAGGACACATTTTAAGAAAACTAAATGTGATCTTGGAGCACAAAAGCAGTCTTAAGTTGCAATAGCCAAAAATACATAGTATGGGTCAAAATTATCTATTTTTCTTTTATGCCAAAAATCATTAGGATATTAAGTAAAGATCATGTTCCATGAAGATATTTTGTAAATTTCCTACCGTAAATATATCAAAACTTAATTTTTGATTAGTAATATGCATTGCTAAGAACTTCATTTGAACAACTTTAAAGGTGATTTTCTCAATATTTTGATTTTTTTGCACCCTCAGATTCCAGATTTACAAATAGTTGTATCTCAGCCAAATATTGTCCTATCATAACAAACCATACATCAATGGAAAGATTATTTATTCAGCTTTCAGATGTATAAATCTCAATTTTAAAAAATTGACTGGTTTTGTGGTCCAGGGTCACAAATCTGAAGAACCTGCATCATCATGTTTACACAGCAGCAGATACAATTTTCAGTGCATTTGGTAGAAATGTTTACCAAAAGCAACTTACACTGAATTCAAGGTAAAAATTGTATCAGTCCATGCATTCCCTGGGAATCGAACCCATGACCTTGGTGTTGTTAGTTTTATGATCTAATGTTGAGCTAAACAAATACATATTCACACATAGTTTGGTTACAAAAGACAAACATATTCTGTAACTAAAAGTGACTACCTGAACGTTTAGCAGATAAAAACACATTTTGAGAGTGAGTTTGGCGAGAGATGACAAAAATATATTCTAGGAACGTTTGCCAAAGTTCCCGTTAAGTTATGAAAATATTACTGAATGTTCTATGAATGTACAAAATGTTCAGTTTTTTTTTGTTTACGTTTTAAAAACAGTTTTTGATAAACGTTAAGGAATGTGACTCTGAACATTCTGAAACATAAAATAAATAAATAAAACATTAGAGGAACATCCCACTAAAACCTTTCATAAATAAACATTCCATAGACAATGCATAGATAATGTGTGTGCTATTGTTTTGGCAATATTAGTAAACATTAGTACTAATATTAGTAAACATTAGTACTAATATTAGTAAACATTAGTAAAACACACCAGATAACATTAATCAAACGTTATATTAAAATGTCTGGAAGGGTTAGGGTTAGTTTGTTAATAATTTTGAGAAAACATTGTTAGGTGGGAATACATGAACTGAAAACTGACAACCTTTACACATTTATACTGAGTTTTTGAACACATTCAGATGATGAAAGCAGCAGGGGTTGCTCTAAATACCAATAGTTTGAAATAAAATTGCATTCTTTTCGATAACAATACAGATATTCACTATGGTTATATCTGTCACTATGGTAACAGGCGTTAACTTGGTTACCTGATCATCACAGACAGCACCCGCTCTTGTGTACTACTAGTAGTAGTCACACTTGATAGTAAACACTGCTGGGCTGTCAATCACAAACACCGATCTCTCGTGAAGCGACAGAAACGAGTAAAAGCGGGAGGCGCGTGATTGGCGCGCAAATCTCTCCCGCTCAGAGCGCGCGCGGGGATTCAGTTGCTCTCGCGCGCTGCTGCACAGAGACGCTGGCTCCAAACGCGCGTCCCGAAACCGGAGTAAAATACTGCTTTTATCTACTTTTATTGGATGTTAAGTGAAGATCAATGTCTCTGTGGACTCGGTTGGTCAGCTCATCCTGATATTTCTGAGAAATGCCCGTTTATACACGGATCCACAGGTAAGAGAAGCGCTTGAGATTCTGACTGGATTTCTGACGGTGAACCGGACGGTTGTGTGTTACGCAGTTACTTTTACCGTTAGAAAAATAGTACGTTTTTAATTAAAATCAGCAAATTACATATCCCTAAGTTAAATGATATTAAAAAATGATTCGAATGAAGCTTTGTTTTGGTCAGATCCTGATATGTTTTGATGTCTTGTAGTCTTATCCAACGTAAACAAAAATGTGTAATATTGAATTCATACAACAGTTTTATGTAAATCGCAGTTTTATTCGGTTATCCATTTCAGACTGAATACATGTGGCGTGCAGAGCAATATGTGTATGTTGTTGTATATTGTTATATAATGTAAATATGCCTATGTGTCACATGCCTTATGTTATGTAGACATTAAAGCAGAAAGAAACTCGTTGATTTGGTCGTTAGAGTGGTTTGGCTGTCATATATTCATGCTTTCTTGTTATAGTCATGGGCAAATTCACTTTAATGGCACATTATGCAGTTGGGTGTTTCATTAGATTTGGATAATGTGATTGGTTTTCTTGTATTGTTATCTTTAGTGCAGTTGTAATTGCACTGTGTGAAGTGTTAATCTTGCATGTCGACAGATAATGCGTTCTGCCTACATATGAATTATTAGTACATTATTTCCATTGCTTTTGGGACAGATTTTTTTCTCCAACATTGGCAAGGAGCAAGTTCATCCTATAATTTAGCAGATCACATGGTTTGTATTAGTATATGGCCAGGGATAAGATGTGATATAGTGTTATAGTCGTGTATGTGCTGAAGTCGGTCCCACAGCGGCTCTTGAGTCAAGCATGACATGCAGAGCAAATGTAGGAGTGGGAATGAACAGGATTAACATAAATAGTGTTTTTGTTTTTTTTTTTGAGTTATGGGGAAAATTGTCTCAACTTATCATCAAAATTCCAGAACTGGGATTTTGAGAGTGTCACATCCGGAGAGATTGACTTTGTGAGGATGGAGAGGTTGATCAGGCTCTAAGAAAATTGCTGAATTCTCATATTGGACCTGGATTTACTACTTCTGGAAAAAGTAGAGTGGAAAACATCATATAGAGAGAGAGTTTGAATCAGGGCAGTGGTATACATTTAATGGAGTTTTGCTCATACTTTAGTGCAACTATTAAAGGAATAGTTCAGCCAAAATTATTCCCACCTCATTTAAGAAATCTGTCATCATCCCTGTACCTAAGAACAGTAAACCCTCTTGCCTGAATGACTATCGTCCAGTTGCCCTCACATCAACAGTCATGAAGGTTTTTGAGAGACTTTTAAAGAAACACATATGCTCCTCCATCCCTGCTACCTTGGACCCTCTTCAGTTTGCCTATCGCCCAAATAGGTCTACTGACGATGCCATCTCTCAGGTACTGCACTCCTCCCTCACTCATATTGACAGCAAAAATGGCAACTATGTCAGACTTCTATTCATTGACTATAGCTCAGCTTTCAATACTATAGTCCCCTCCAAGCTAGCTGTCAAACTCTCAGACCTCGGCCTAAACACTACACTCTGTGACTGGATCCAAGACTTCCTCACCGGCAGACCACAAGTGGTGAAAAAGGGCCAGTTCACCTCCAACTCCATCACCCTGAACGTAGGAGCCCCGCAGGGCTGCGTTCTGAGTCCCCTGCTCTACTCTCTCTACACACACGACTGTGTGTCCTCTCACAGCTCCACTTCTATTGTTAAATTTGCTGACGATACTGTGGTTCTGGGCCTCATTTCCAACAATGATGAGACCGCATACTTGGGTGAGGTAGAGAGACTCACATCATGGTGCCAGGACAACTGTCTCTCTCTGAACGTGAGCAAAACTAAAGAGCTGATTGTAGACTTCAGGAAGAGACAGCAGCGGCCCTACACTCCTCTTATGATCAGCGGGACCCCTGTGGAAAGGGTGAGCAGCTTCAAGTACCTCGGTGTAAACATCTCCGAGGACCTGACTTGGACTGCACACATTCAAACACAGGTCAAGAAAGCCAGGCAAAGACTGTACCATCTGCGACAGCTGAGGAAATTCAGGGTCTCACCAGCAATCCTGAAAACTTTCTATTCAGGGGCCATAGAAAGTGTATTGACTCAGTGCATCTCAGTGTGGTACAGTAACGCCACAAAACAGGACTGCAAAGCTCTGCAGAGAGTCGTGCGCTTAGCTGAGCGCATCTCTGGGTCTGCCCTCCCCTCTCTGCAGGACATCTACCTCAAACGCTGCAAAAGCAGAGCTGCAAAAATAATCAAGGACTCAAATCACCCCGGTAACCATCTTTTCATCTCACTGCCATCGGGCAAGCGCTTCAGAAGCGTGATGGCAAAAACTGAGAGACTGAGGAGGAGCTTCTATCCACAGGCCATCAGGCTCCTGAACTCAGTCTCCTAACATCTACAGGACTCATTTAATTAACTGTAACACCCATCTTTCTCCATCTTCCGCATTGCTGCTATGTGTACATACCCGGTACAACCTGTTTGCACATTCCTCTTGCACATCCCTGGTTATATTAATATTTATTAAATCCACAGTAGACTGTATTGCACATTTTAGTTCATTGCACATTTTACTCATTTTATTTTATTGTTTTTACTTATTATTATTATTTTTTTTTATCTTATTCCTACCTATATTTAAATATATGCTCCTGTGTTATGTATCATCTTTTATTTTTATTTTCTTGCACTGTCCATTGAGCGGACCTGTCCTGACCTACATTTCACTACTGATTATACCCTGTATGATTGTGTATGTGACAAATAAACAAGAACCTTGAACCTTGAAAATGAAAATTTGCTGAAAATGTAGACTACATTTACCAGACACTTTTATCCAAAGCGACTTACATTGCATTCAAGTTACAGTTTTACATTTTATCAGCTCTTGCTTTCCCTGGGAATCGAACCCACGATCTTGGCGTTGCTAGCGCCATGCTCTACCATTTGAGCTACAGGAAAGTACAGACTACTCCTCAGGTCATCCAAGATGTAGATGAGTTTGTTTCTTCATCAGATTTGGAGAAATGGATCCTCTGCAGTGAATGGGTGCCGTCAGAATGAGAGTCCAAACAGCTGATAAAACATCACAATAATCCACACCACTCCAGTCCATCAGTTAACATCCTGAGAAGACAAAAGCTGAAACAAATCCATCAAGACGTTTTTAACTAAAATACGAGTCCATAATACTTAAAGCACTTCACCTCCAGTGAAAAAGTCCTTCTCCTGTGGTGTCACACATCAAAATCCATCCACCCACATATTTGTTTTGAGTTGTTTTGAAGCTCAAAGGCAGATTTTTGCTCATAAGTGAAAGTTATAGAAACCAGACGGTTAATTGTGGTTTTAAATGACTCTTTATGGTCAGTACATGACAACACTTCATGTTTCTTCATTCTTTACACATTTCCAGTCATTTTCCTTAAAATAAATATCTTAATAGAAAAAATTGTTTCTTATTTTTCTTCATGTTGTAATGAGTGATATTGTTTCAAATCAAGAAACAGGCTTTTGTTGCCTGGCTTTGATGATGCATCTCTTCAGCACAGTTTTAATACATGTATACATTAATACTATTTTATGGTGCAGTTAGTGTTACTACAGAAAATTCTTGGTAAATGATGGTGATCTGTAGATTGAAAAGCCTCGTTGCGCACAGTGTTTCTCCTGTTTGTCAGCGCGGTTTCATCTGGCTTTAAACTCGTTTAAATGACCGAGTCATTTGTGTTGTTTGCTGAATTCAAGCGCTTCACACTGGATCACACAGCACTGTTTACTGCTCGCGTGACCGAGACTCATCAGCGAGTAACACATCTGTTCTAGTAAGCTCGCAACCGCTGCGCTGCCGTTTGAACTTTGAGCCGAGTGGATAAATGGTCCGTGTGGCACCGCAATTCAAATGAGTCACGCTGTTTCGTTCCACTTTTGGCACAGACACATTATATCAAACATTTATCTAACTCTTGATATTGTTTTATCGAGGAAAATTATATCGCGATAATTATCATTATCGTTTTATCTCCCAGCCCTAGTTCAGTATTTGTAAAACGTACAACATTTCTGACTCCACTTGAAGGGTATGTAAGTGGTGGGATTAATGATTTTCAATTGTTAATTGCCTTGTTTTATTGCCAAGCACGTGAAAATAGTGCATCTCATCTCTTAGTAAAGCACCAGCACACCTGTTACTCAAAAAACCCCATGATTTCAGGAATCATTCATGTCTGAAGCAGTTTATTATACTGTAACCAATAAATATTCACATTGAATAGAGTGATGCTTGGCAATCTAATTACAGCATTTTTACCTTCTGGAGTGTCATAGGGCAAACCAGCACATGTAAAGACATAACTAAACCCTGAGTAACAGTTGTGTTGAATGATGGCCGTATTCTGTCCTACCGAAGGTCAGAAACAAGATAACAGTGAAGCCACCCCAGGGACACGGTCTATCATCATTGATGGCCTCTGTAAAGCACTAACTCCATCAGTCTTACAGGCTTGATTGGCCATCAATCACGTTTTCTCCGGACGGCTCGGTGGGAGGTTGTCATGTTGCTCTACGTGACCATCTCTCCATATCTCACCGAGCAGAGGATGAATCTCTTTGGCTCTTTCTCCATTTTTAGCTGTGTGGGACTCATCTTGATTTCAGTTTTATAGCACCTCTGTGTTGACTTTTGGGTTCTTTGCAAACTTGAGTGACAAATCTAGCAGAAAGTGTGACAGCTGATCCATTATTTCTACTCATACGTCCTCCCCTGTGTATAAGCCCTCACTTGAATGAAAGATCCTCTGGGATTTTGCACTGTTGGAAGAGGCTAAGTTTCTGGATTGAGGTGTTCCCATCCATCAGGTCAGAGTTACCGTAATTCTGTGAAGATGACAACTGAGAAATAATACAGATTGGCTCAGATTTTTGGTGATTATTTTGTTATAAATCCTAAGAGGGCAATGATGGCTAAATGTAAGAGTTCCAGTTTTCTTGAAATCGCCCCCCCCCAATTTCCATTTTATTTTTTTCCCCAAATTCTGTTTTCCATTAAAAATTTTCTGGATTCAATTTTTAATGACTTAATCTAACCATATTTCTAATCAATTAAATTGATTACACAAAATTTTATAATTTAATAAAACTTACAAGAGCTGCCTTTGAAATCTGTTTTGTTTTTTCCCAAATTCTGTTTTTTGTTTTATTTTTCTGGATTTGATTTTTAATGGCTTAATTCATTTTTACTCATCAAAACATATTCCTAAACAATTAAATTCATTACACTTGTGCAATTTTAATATTTATTAAAACTTTAACAATAAGAGGGTCTTTAAAATCTGGTTATCTGTTTTTTTTTTTTTTTTTTTTTCTGGATTCCATTTTTAATGGCTTAATTCATTTCTATTAATTGAAACGTGTTTAATTAATTACATTCATTAAACTTTTGACACTTTAATACTTTTGACATATTAAAACTTGAACAATAAGAGGGGCCTTTGAAATCAGTTTTTATTTTTTCTCAAATTCTCTGTTTGTTTTAATTCCCCTGGTTTTAATACACATGTATCGTTGAAAATCGTGGCAATTAAATTAATTCATGAAAGTCTATTTAATCAACTCAATCAATCTGCACAACAGGTTTAGTATATAAATTATAAAATGGGTGAAAACATTTCTTGATTGTGCTGTTCCTTGTTTAATTTCAGATTTTAGTGTTTTTTTTGTTTTTTTACTTGTCATAAATTTATTTATACTGTAAATTGCAGTTTCATGACTTATTCTGTGGCTCATTCTGAAAATCATAGAACCTGCATACTTATTTGTGTCCATATGTATGCATATTTGTTGTTTGCATTCTGTGAAGTGTTCTGCTGTTTTTGTGTATTCATGAATATTTGGGGACTCATTCCCATAGATAAATGTGGTTGTCATTCTTGGTTTGCAGTGTGTTTGTGACCCTAGAGTCATAATTAGAGCTGATCTCTAGTGGAAAGAAACTTAAATTAGTCAGATTGGGGTCATTTTAGAAAATGTCGGGTGACCGAAGCCAGTGAGTAACTGCCCTGGTCAGAGTTGACCTAATGAATATATTAAATTTCTTTTGATGTGCAGAAACCAGCAGCCAAAGTGATGTGTTAGACCAGACTCATGACTGACTAGATGAGTGAGGTTTAAGTGTTAAGTGTATATATGTGCTGGTCAGTGTTGATCTCTTTTGGCCATGGTGCTGTAGATTCAGAAACAGATATTGTTTGTTTTTAGTGGATACAATTTTTTGATATGTATGTCAGATAGGAACGTACCTATTAAACTCACCAAAATCTACATTGAGACATTTTTAATGACAACAGTATTTCAATTAAGTACATCATTAAATTCAAATGTTTTATAAAATATTCTTGTTTATTTTAAGGAATTTTTTTTAAAGAATAATTGTAAAAAAAGGTACAAAGTCAATCACAAAAACAAAAAACGGCGCACTAAAATCAAGAAACAAGGCACTCAAGTCGATCAGTTATATATTTATAATGAAGTGTCATTTAAGCACATTGCAACATCTAGACTAGTCCACGTTCAGCTAAGTAACACATTCAAAAATCAAATAAAACATTTAATTCATGGGGATGAACACAGAAACTAGCCTCATTATAAACCTCTTTTTAAATGGATGTCAGCTTATCTATAGTCTCTTAAGCCTGGAGAACACTACATGATTTTTTGCCCCGACTTTCCTCAGATTTACAGTCTGGAGAAGTTGTTAACAAAGTAGTTACCAAAGATCAGAGCCAGTCTGCAGATTTGAATCGACAGAATCAACTGAAAAAAGATTAACTTATCTTAAAGTGACAACCATCAGTTTATATTTAAAGTCTGTTTATGAAGTATTTACATAGACGTTCAGTGTGGAAGAGCTTAAAGAGAGCACACTGAGCTTAACTGGAGCAGCAACAAGTTTTAATACATTTCATGTAATACTTATTAAAATGACATAATTTTTGCTAAATAAATAGTCTAGGTCATGTATTAAGT
This sequence comes from Schizothorax lantsangensis, assembly GCA_027422415.1. Taxonomy (NCBI): domain Eukaryota; kingdom Metazoa; phylum Chordata; class Actinopteri; order Cypriniformes; family Cyprinidae; genus Schizothorax; species Schizothorax lantsangensis. The sequence goes on along the minus strand of CM049852.1, from coordinate 33,780,582 downwards.
TCACACATATTTTAATATGAACAACTATTATTAACAATATCTATGAAATTATACTTTTTCTTCTTGATGTCACACTGAAGCTGTGTGATTTTCATAGTGGTGCATCCTTTAAGCTCACCTTACAATAATATGAAATCTTTACAAATTACAACACTGTAAAATGACAGACCAGCAATAAACTGTAAATGTATAATATTATTGATGTAAATGTACAAGCCAGTAATGCCTGTGATTGAATATGTTAGCGTAGCATACAATCTTATACAGCGAGTCAGCTAACTGTGTTCTGTAGCGTCTGCGCTGTGTTGCTAAAACTATCTTTTGGATCTAATGTAATTATTTCCCACATCGAAGTTCCAGGTAATAATATGCAAAAGTAAGAACATTAATCTCTTAATTTGACAATAAGTAGTGAAACTTACCCAAAATAAAGGCTTAAACATTTAAAAAACGCACATTTATGGGGCTCCTCTTTTGGTGAAAGTTTTTAGACAGCTTTCGAAATGGCCGCCAGACAGCGTGAACACATGGAGACTCATATCTCAGCGTGCAATGATCTGATTGACTTGAAATTATAGGAGGTATATAATAGCAAACACATCAATTGGTTAAGACTAGGGCTGTCGCGATAACCGCAATATTGCAATACCGCGCTATTGACGAGCATAACCGCAGAGGAATGCAACAACCGCAGCAACCGCTATATTTCCTTTTTTTTTTCTTCGTAAGGTTACGCCCTTCTCGTTTTATACTTAGTGCATATGTACTGAATATTAGTAATGATAACAATGTGTACCATGCTGATTTGTACAGAGGCTCAGTAAATTTGCACTTAACAAGCCTAAACAGACAGTGAATGAGAGAGATCGACTGAGCGCGTGCGATTACCTGAGTCTGTCCTTCAGGCGGAGTCATGTATATTTGTGAAAACAGGTTGTCATGTCCAAGGAAAGCAAAATCTGTCTTAGCATCGATGCTCTGCTGGTCAGCTGAGCCTTTAAAAGTGGCGCTCAAAGTTAAAATGATTTCAGCAGCTTTACATATCATTATAACATTACATATCTCGAATGAATCAGCGTTTTTGAACTTGTAGTTGAATGAATGGTTTAAGACCCACTCAAAGACAGTCTCTTACCGCCACCGTGCGGCGCAACAATGAAACTGCACTGACTGACAGCCCATCTAGAAGTATCTTGTCAGTCAGATTCGAGGATCAGAACTAACTGTTTTTTATATATATATATATATATATATATATATATATATATATATATATATATATATATATATATATATTAACAATAGACTAACGATCTTATTGTCAGGTTTATGTTTTGTTATGTGGACCGTTATTTTGTCATTCTCTTCCGTTTACTTCACTTCCTGTTTCAACGTGATTTAGTTTCGTTCCATTGGTTTCTGAATATGACCTCGTTTCATCGGAACAGGTACACACAGATTATATATATATAATCTAATCACAGATTATATCATATGTGTATATGCGGTATATATGCTTATGTATACATACACATATATATATATATATGTATATATGTGCAGTAATACCGCATACCGCGCTATTGAGCCACTCAGAATTACCGCAAGGGAAATTCCTTCACCGCGACAGCCCTAGTTAAGACATCAAGTAGGATAATAAATTATTTTTTCTTCTTATAATCTGATCTCAAAAATGGAAGTGTGCTTAATGGGTACGTTTACCCTTTACCAGTCCTGGCAGTTAATATTTAATTGTAAAAGCGCTGTACATTTCTAAGTATAGAAAATACATAGTTTTTGTTTTGTACACCTTAAATGCAAAGTAAATTGCTTTGGATAAAAAATGTCTGCCAAATGCATACATTTTTATGCATAAACTTTATTTTAAGTTATATTTTTAATTAATGTTATTTTGTTTATATATTTCTGTACTTAATATAAGTTTATTTATAATCTACTTTTTTTTTTTACTTAAGCATGCAAACATTTATGATCAATACAAAATAATTTATTATTTCCACCTCATATTAACATATTTAATTAGTTTTTATTTTTATATTTTTGTGTTTAAAATAGTTTTGTGGTGTTTTTTTGTTTTACTTTGCTTTTTAAAATATGTATTTTATAGTTATTAATTTATAAATAAATTTCAGTTTTAGTATTAGTCATTTTAGTACGTCAGGTTGAACTAAATGAAAATGAGAAATACTGCTTTGGCAACTAGCTTAAATTAAAATATGTTTATGTAAAATAATAATAAATAATAATAAAAAATATATTAAAAAAACTTTAAAATAATATATGCATGTATACACACACACACACACACACACACACACACATATTTTATTTTATTTCAGTTAAAGTTAATTTTATTTCAAGTTACATTTTTTTAAAGTTTATATTTATTTATTTATTTACTTAACTATAACCTTGACTGGAATACACCTACTCTGGTCTGTGTTTTGCTTGATAATATTAATATGAACTTTATCAATAACCATGAATTTTTACAAATATCAACTGTTTACGATAAAGGTACAAAAAGTTGTAATTATTCTCACCTCACACACAATAACTGGATTGAATACATTACCTCTGTTCTGCGTGTTACATACGGTTTAGTCACTCGTGTTAAAATTTTGAAGACCGAGCATCAGTTTTGGGCCTGAAAACCAGACGAGTATCTCTTCTGCCATTTCTGCATCCAGCCGCATGAGCTAGACAGGTGCGGGTCAACGCTCATGGAGAAATGTGCTTGGTTTTCTGGACTGTGTGTGTTTAAGTGTAGAAGTGTAATGGCGTGAGTCATATTCACTTGCTCTTTAAGGCAAGAAAGTGATGAAAAGAAGACAGGACATTAGATCAAGCCGTGTCACATGACGCCACACTTTTTCCCTCCTTTCGCCCTTTTCATGTTGACTCAAACTCAAAAGTCACACTTGCACCATTCCAATGTCCTCAGGCGCTGGCCGCAATCCGCTGCAAACTCCTGTTGAGCCAGACAGACGCACATCAGCCCGGATCTGATTACTGTGTGTGATTGTGTCCGAGGACGCAGATATGGCAGGATTTCTGCGCTATCTATATGTGGAGCTTCTGGCTAGATGACCGCAGAGACATATGGTGACGTTCTCTGCCAGTATCTGCTGCATCTGTGCATCAGATCTGCCTCACTGTGTCTGTCTGTGTATGTGGGTGAGATAATGAGGCTCTCTAGCTCTGTTCCCAAACACTTTTTGCTCTATGTCTGCATAAGAATTTACAGTTGTGACTGATTTGAAACGCTCTGCGTAGGCAGCAACTCTACATGCCAAACAAATAGTGTTCGTCACGTGTAGCACGTAGAATCAATTCACAATCGGCTCAGTAGAGTCTGACGTTCACATATAGCAAAGCTAACAATATGCAGTACGAACATATAATAGGTTAAAGGAATAGTTAACTCGAAATGAAAATGTGCTGATAATGTGCTCCCCCTCAGGCCATCCAAGATTAGGATGAGTTTGTTTCTTCATCAGATTTGGAGAAATGTGTCTCTGCATCAGTGTCTCAGCAGTGGATTCTCTGCAGTGAATGGGTGCCGTCAGAATGAGAGTCCAAACAGCTGATAAAAAGGGGTGCAAACTCACCTTTCGGCAAAATAGGGGGGGGGGTCGTCGGATCCGACAACGTCAAGTGTTTCCCCCTGTTGGCAATGGCAAAAATGAATAAAATAAACCACTCTGTCATTGTAAAATAATACCTTGGGGTCGATGCACCGTGCAAGCTATTGTCTCCTACTTTATCCCGTGAAAAGAGAAATACTCTGAGTTTTGATCACAATAGATGGTTAAAGTAATCATTTGAAAAAAGGTCACTTTTAAGTCATAATAACAACGAAATCTTTTCTATGAATAAGGGTGCGTTCTCTGCCGGCTCTGTCTCTGTCATTTCTTCACAGTAAATTGAATTCCGCGAAATACTAAAATAGAGAGTCTACAAATAATGAAGTAAGTCCGTCCATAATAATACCGTTGAAACTGTCCAGTGTCTCAAATTAATCTAATACGTCACGCCCACGCGTTCTTCGCGCCTGATTCAAACTTCCACGTCGCGCGCGAATCCCACATCGCCTCCGCGTACATTCAAGCTAAAGAAGATCTGCAGCCATAATTTCATGTGTTTGTTTGTTTTTTTTTCCTTCATCACATTAATATACACTATGTGCCAGGTTAGTCTTACTCCAAGTTAACAATTACACTATACCTATACCATTCAAAAGTTGTAGTCTATGAAATAAACTTTTATTTAGCACACAAGTGATAAAGACTTGTTATATGCTGTTCTTCTGAACTGCAACAGAATTAATCAGCAAATCAGAATCTGAAGGATCTGACTTAATGATGCAAAAAGAGCCCTAGTTTAACACTCGCAAGTTCTTTATTTTGTGTGATAGCAAATATATTCTATCAATGGTTAGATTTACAGACTTTTTTGCTGTTTTCTAGTTTGGAGAATTTGCATTATGGCATTTTGTTTTCTATTTGGATTCGTATGTATCATTATATGATTGTCTAGCCAATGCAGAATATGTGGTGTGAACCCTCAATTCCCACCCAGTATAATCATTTTTCATGAGGAGTACAAAAACATCACAATAATCCACAAGAAACAGCACTTCCATTTAACATCTGGAGAAGACAAAAGAAACAAATTCATTAAGCTAAAATAAGTCCAAATTAATCTTCTTCCAGGGTGAAAAAGTACATTCCAGCCACATATTTGTTTAGACAAACGATCTGATTTCATTCAGCCAGTTTTTCAGGAGGAAGAGTTATGGATTCATGGTTTATGGACATTGAATTTTAAATCAATTATGAAATACTCAAAATTGCTTAAATTTCAGAAATATTTTCAAGTAGCAATTTTAAAAATTAAACTTGAAATTTTTAAGTAAAGACTGAAATAGTATTTTCTTGTAATTGTTTGTAATTTAATTGATACTTTTTGGTATTGAATGAAATGGATAATTTGGGCAAGGCAAGCTTATTTATATACTGAAGCACATTTCATACACAATGGTAATTCAAAGTGATTTACATGAAAAATGATTAGAAATTATCAGAAAATTATCATAAGATGCATAAGAAATAAAATTACAATTAAAAGTAAAACAAAAATGCGTAAAAAAATATTATTTAAAAATGAAATTAATTAAAAATATTTTTAATGCAATTTATGTAGTATCTTATGGATAAATGGTTTTCTGAACTTGTCACTATTGTATTTTCTGCAAAAAGATATATGTGATGCTACTTTTGAATTAGGCTAAAATAAAGTATCTTAGAAGACAAAGTGACTGTCTAACTAAACAGCCTTTGCATCAGGAGTCTTCATACGATGCTTTATAATGTTATCAGTGTAGGCAAGTCAGAATTTGGAAAAGAGCATGTGTGACTGATAACACGTCAAGATGTACAAGCAGATGCTCCACACAGGAAGTGTTCTAATGAATGGCCCATTTGAACAGGAAATAGCAACAGCTCAGTGCATCATCATCTGAAGATCACACTTTAATTTTACATTTCTCCTTTTTGTGCCTGTAACCTAACTCCAATACTCGGGAATGACTGTCAGTATCAGGCAATTAATTATTTCCTTTTGGATTCACACGGTATTTTAAAAGCTTCTGAATAACATTCATAAAATAATTAGAAAAGATATGCAAAATATGCCAGCTTATGTACAATATTATCTATATCTGCTTCATAATTTTGTTTTGCATATATACCATAATGATGCACTTCATCAGGTTAAGCTTCAATGATTCCTGAGTGTTTTTTGATTTCATCTGGAACAAACATATTGATATGAGAGAGTGTTTGAGGGTGTGGATTACAGTTCTTTGAAGTTATGGATTATGATTCATATTGTGCAGTCATTATGCTTGTAACTAAGAGGAGATATAGAATTACTTGGTCTTTTCACGTTTAAAATAATGTGAAACTATTCACATTATAAACTCACCCTGAGTGAGCTGAGTGAGCTGTAAACAGTCCGATCGACTCCGGTGCAGGGGAAGACAAGATGTCTCCGATTAAGCGATTGAGGCGTTTTGTTGTTGGATGTAATAATGAATAAAGCAGTCGTCATTTACTCCTGACATCTGAGCCGCTGAAGACGCAGAGGATTAATGTTACTTTCACTTTGAAGTGAATGCGCCGATCCCCGATCTACATAAATGCGTCTGTTTGCCCGAATCATTCGTGATCCAGCTTTATCTACAGAAGAAGTGAGTATAAGGGTTTTTATGAATCTTTGCAAATCACCTTTCCTAATAATGTGCTAGTTAGCCAGTTTCGCGGCTGAAGTTTAGTAGTATGCTCCATATATATATATATATATATATATATATACCTAGATGCCTCATTATCAACTGTTTCTATGGGCCGCGATATGTAAGCCATCCGCCATTTTTGGAACAGTCTGCAAATCTTTGAGCGCATTGACTTTGTGAGTCTACAACAGCAAGTTATATGCTTGTATATCTTTGAATATTCATTGATTATTTTGGTGAATGCGAGATGGATGAGGCATCAACATATCTGGAGCGGTCGAATAGGGAATCTACACATATCTATGGTCTGCTCGTCACTCCGTAAGAGAGGGGCGGAGTCAGCAGAGCTCATTAGCATTTAAAGCAACATGGACTAAAAAATGGCTTGCTGAAAACAGAGCTGATTTTGACAGGGTAAAGAAGGTGTTTTTTACACTACCAGTGAGAAATTTTAACCAAAGTATGTTATAGACTTTTCATTAAGACCCTAAAGAATCATATCAACTTGTGTAAAATGGGCATCCGATGACCCCTTTAAGAGACAGAACATTAAGAGACAAAATATTCACCTGGTTTCTACACCTTTCACTAAGGAGCAAAAATCTGCCTTTAAACTTGTAAGAAATAAAGATTTGATATTGGTCGTGATAATTATGGATGTCGACTGATATGAAAAATGTTATCGCTCAGCCCTGTGAGATATCGAAGGATTCCCACCCATATATGTGACCCTGGACCAAAAAAAACAGTCATAAGGGTAAATTTTTCGAAATCAAAATCAAAATATTGAGAAAATCGCCTTTAAAGTTGTCCAAATGAAGTTCTTAGCAATGCATATTACTAATCAAAAATGAAGTTTTGATATATTTACGGTAGGAAATTCACTAAATATCTTCATGGAACATGATCTTTACGTAATATCCTAATGATTTTTGGCATAAAAGAAAAATGATAATTTTGACCCATACAATGTATTTTTGGCTATTGCTACAAATATACTCCAGCGACTTAAGACTGGTTTTGTGGTCCAGGGTCACATATGTTTTCTATTCTGTAGTCATATCATAGCATATCTTTATTTTGCAGATTTCTGCTGCTCACTCAGTATGTCGTAAGCAGCGTTTTGCTTCCCTAGTTGACAAACAGCAAGAGCCGAACCCTTCTGGATGAACCATCTGGATGTTTGATATCTCTGAAGACATTTTTTGTGCTTTCATCCTCCCAGCGAGGTGCATTCGAAAAAAGAGAAAACGAATTTTGCACAAGGCAGCAGTTTCACGAAGCTAGAGATATGATTTGATTTATTTTAATGAACTTAATCTGAAGATTAGTGTTTCTGGGAGAGTCATTATGATGGAATGACTTGTTCATATCAGCAGCTGGATTGTTAGGCTGCTGTTTATAAGGTGAGCAGATTTCACTGGCCTGGAGCATAAATAATATGTCTGTTTCTCTCAAGAGCGAGTAGTTCCCTCAAACACTGAGTATTTTATCTGAAGAAGACAGGCCACAGGCGACTGATGCCATCTGTGATGCCCGCTGGGAGAGAAAGTTTGGAAACGGCACACAAGAAGTTTCTGAATTGGTTTCACTGGTTTTCAGCCAATTGTTCCATATGTAGGAAATCATCTTAAAGCTGCACAGTCATGTGTCTGAACTCGCATTGAAGTTGATGATCTGATCTCATTTGATCTGATGAATTATTGCATCTGATATACTGTCATTGTGTTTCAATTACGATTTTGGCTTCAGTGATTGTGATAAACCCATTGTGCCGAATTCTGTTTCACAGAGATGCTGTAGTTTTGTTTTGTGTTAGGAATCCAGCACATTTTGTCCTTTACAGAGGTGCACTTTCATGCTTCCCTAAGTGAAGTGAAATAAAGTCCCTTTTTTTTAAATAAAGTTTTTCCACATCATAGTTGATCTTATTTATATCTAATTTAATATATATTTTTTACATTATTTAAATGTTTGTATGCATGTATATATTTTTTTGCCTTTTTTCAGTTGAATTATATGTATCATTCAAGGAAAAAAAAATTAAGTTTTTTTTTTTTTTATTATTGTTTTTATTTGTTTTTCAGTTGAATTAAAAAAAATAAAGTTGGCTTTTCAGTTATTATTATTATTTTACATTTTTACTTTTTTCAGTTGAATTCTGGAAATCCACTGAGATTTTATTTATTTATTTACTTTATTTACATTTACTTACTTACATTTACATTTACTTACATTTATTTAACATATAAATTAATTAATTTATTTATTTAACAAAAATTAAAAAAAAAAACACATGCAAATTAAAATTTAATTATTTTTACATTTGTTTTTCATTTGAATTATATTTACCTTTCAAGAAAATCTACTGTTAAAAAGTTTGTATGCATTTATTTATTTATTTATTTACATTTCTCTTTGTTTTCTAGTTGAATTATATTTAAGGCTTAAAGAAATCCACTTTTTTTAGAGTGTGTAATTGTGTTAAATAATGACGGTCTTAGTATTAATGTCAATCATAATCATATGTTGTTGTTTTTTTTGCCATAATGAAGCAGTCTTGGATCGACACTGAAATAATAATTTTTGCTGCTTCCACAATGTGTTTAATTAAAATAAGCAAAAGTAACACAATTGCTGATCAATCTGTCACTACCTAATTTTATTGTGTTGAATCTACTTAAATATGTAAAATAGAAGATTATTTAACCCATTCGTGTTGGGATGACCTGAATCATTGTTTTTTGCATTAACTGAAACTGGGCAGAGCATTGTTAGTTCCCAGCATGCTTTGCATGTGGCTGGATTAGGAGAGTAAATGTTGAAATTAAGTGTTATATGTGGTTGTCTGACAAAACAACTAAAAATGACCATCCCTATTTAATTCTAATATTCAGAAAGGGTGGAAAATGTTCATAAAATGACATTTTAGCCACAATATATCTTGACAATATAAGTGGACCTAATAATATAAAAAAATAAAGAGATGTATGAATAAAATGTATGATATGAGCCCTCTAAGCAGCATCCAGCAGCTATAAGCACACTGACTGTCAAATAGCCAAAGCTTCAGTAGTTCAAAGGACTCTTTTACAGTTGTTCTGCTGTCAAAGCGTATCTTGACCCGTTTCAATGACCTGCTTCTGTTCTCCTCCAGATAGACTCCAGCGGACTGAAGCTCTCACCGTGTCACCATGACCTTCTTCAGCTCTTTATTTGTCCTCCTCTTCATCAGCAGGTAAGAGGATTGTGTCCTGAACTCACTGAATCTTGTTTGATGTTTCTGAATCAGACTGTGGTGAATGTTCTGCTGGAATACTGCGTTTACAGTTAAATGGTGTAATTATTCAACATTGCATTAAAGGAATAGTTCATTGTCGAATATTCACCCACATTTCTTTTGGTGTTTCGTTTCAAGAAAGAAAGGCATATTTTTATAGCGGACTTTGGGTGAACTATTCCTCATGTGAAATGTTTGTAAAGAGTCTGGAAACCAATAAAAAGAATAGAAGGATGTTTGATATTAGGTTTAAACACATTTATACTGTATAGTGCAATGTATGGCTGCACGATTTGGGGGGAAATCGAATTGTGATTTTTCTGATAAATATTGCAATTGCGTAAAAAAAAGGCTTTTTTTTTTTAAGGGCTGCACAATTTGACCAAAATGTTGTGATTATATATACAGTATCAATATGGCTATGGCATAATAATAATAATAATAATACTCATAATAATAATACTAAAATATGAAAATTTTATTTAAAAATTATAATATTTCACTGTACAAAAAATCAAGTGTTAAAAAAGTAAGATTTGTTGTTGTGATTTAAATTGCAATTTTAAAAATATCTACGTTTGCTCTGTTTCTAGGGATGCACAACTGTGCTAAATTGTTTAGATTGTATATTAATATGGCTATGAAATAATAATTATATAATAATAATAAAATAAACAAACAAATAAATAAATGAAAACAGGATTTTTTTTGTTATATTTTATTTTTCATGCTCAAGGAAATCCACAGATTTTTTTACATTTATTTATATTTTTGCATTACATCTCCAAAGTCAGTGAGTAAATGTGTTAAATAATCTCAGTCTCAGAAAATGTTACTATTGTAATATTCACGGTAGAATCCATAAACTTATATTGCAGAGTTTTGATTTGAGAATTGCAGTAAGCCGTATTGAGATTTTGGATTTATTTTGATTAATCGTGCAGCCTTAGTGCAGTCTATGGTGTGGATTTATTACTTGAAAGTTAGACAGAAACAAAGGCTTATAATTTATTCCAGATGGATGTTGGTGTCAGTGAACTCTGTAAATGTGTTTTGTGAACTGACGCAAGCAGTGAATATGATGGGAGCGTTTTCAGTCTGCTTCCCTGAAAAGTGCCTGCTGTGATGAACATATACCCACGCACGCAAACATACATGTGCATGAGCTCGTGCCGCATGTAATCGTCTCTGGGCCCGATACAGTAACCGAGAGATTGATGCATTCTGACACTCGCCTCGTTCCTGCAGCGCTTTGAATCAGACGCTTTCATGGCTCGTGTGCCTGTCGTTCCCTGAGCTCCAGACTAAAGCGGCTCCTCTGATTATCATCAATAATGGAGATGAGTGAGCGTAGGCACGCTTTCACATGCGGTGGCCTTACGAAATCTTCTTCTGTACACACACATACACACACACACACACACATGCATCACACATAATTCAGCCACATCACAAGCCTAAGTATCAACATGACAGTGCAAGCTAGATGCCAAATATTTTAGGTGCCTGTGTGCGAATGAACCAAATCACTGCAGGTATTTTAAAGTCTTAAATATCTGAAATTGTAAAACAAACATCTTCATTATCATTTTAAAGAGGTTTTAAATGTGGGGAAGGAATCATGAACATGATTAAATGAGTTTGATTAAATTATTTACAGACTAATGTGATTATTAACTTTAAAGAACTATGATTTAACCTTCTGGGATTGTTCGTTTAGGAGTCACACTCTGGGTCAAAACAAACTGGAGACCATAATCACAAGCACAATGCAATAGAATTTTTTTTTATTGATTCTTATTTATCTTGTTTATCTCATTACAATCACTTCAGAGCATCAGGGGTCCGTTCTTCGTACGTCGCTAACTCAGTTAGCTGGATTTGATTGTTGATGATTTCGCTTGATCTTGGATCATTTGGTTCTTCGAAGCTCATCCTGGACTTGCTGTCATAGCAACAGGTCCGTAAACTTAAACCTGCTCGGGAGCAGGCTTATTTCATGTAAACAGGATTAGATTGCATCTTTTTAAGCAGAATTGATACTTAAAATCTGTCACAGCCACTGCTACTTTATTATAAGAGTACCCTGCTGGTCCAGGGACAATACTTTAAAATAAAAATAATTTAAAAATTAATTTGAAAATAAGATAACAATGTTGTGTAGTCTATAACACTATAGACACAGCCAGTTTTACTCGTTGAAAGATTTCTTAGTGATGAAATAATTACATTATAATTGTATTGGAGACTTACACACACGCTATACAGTTAATCTGAGCCGTGCATTAATTTGAGTAATTGCTTGATGGAGCGCAGGAGGAGATGCAGATAACATGATTTTTAAGAAACTGTAATTAATGCTGTCACGTAACAAATCTGTTTCAAAGATAAAATTAAATTAATTGCTAATTACAACACTGAAGTAAAAATGTAAAGCCTACACAAATGCTAGAAATCGTGAATATAAATAATTGTGAACCATGTAAAAAAATACAAATAAATTAAAAACATTTCATTTATCTATTATAACATTTATGTAGTTTTATTCGCTTGGCTGTTTCCTTATAAAAGTCCAGAAATTTGTCAACTTTTCCGTCAGGTGTCTTTTTTAATGATATGATGTCATTACGTTGCTGTCTTGCTGCCAGCCAATCGCTGCATTGCTGATCGTGGTTTCGAGTATCGATACATCTGCCCTTTTCGGGGAACACGAGAACGCGCTGTAATCTTAGACAACTTAATCCAGATATTTTAATCTAATACGCAAATTCGTTTGAAGAACCAAATTAGCCAGAGATCAGTTATCAGGATTAGAAGATCTGGCATCTTTCACATCATCTCAGATTTATTAAGCGAGGTACGAAGAACGGACCCCTGGTCTCAACTCTAATGAAATACAGCCTCATGTGTTTTGTTGTGGTGCCGCGTATTGCAGGAAAAGATATTATGGACACATGCACGCAGACAACAGAAACTGAGCTGCGTGTGTCATTTCATCTGCTGATTATCAGAAAAGGGCTGCGTGAGATTAAAGAAACGGTGTCTTTTATCTTCAGCACGTCTTGCATCATTTGCCAGTTGATTCGGGCGCTAAACAGAGAAAGACTCTCAAAGAAAAGCATTAGTATCTCACTTATCATGCACATCGTTTACATCCTACAACACAAAGAAGACTTTGCTGTGAATACATTGATGTGTAGACTTGGATGGTCATGTTTACAGTGAACTCTTTTTACTGTTTACATTATTTTTAGTTGTTTTGCAGTTTACATTGTTTTGGTTAAATGCTACTTTTATGCTGGGGTTAAATGTAGATTCAGGACTATCCCTTGTGTTGTGTTGTGCTATGTTATTTTGTCAATATAGTGATGCCTGCAACTAAACTAAATTTATTTCAGATGGACTCTTCAGCAGTAGATCCACTTTTATATATTTTCTTTTGAAATTATTTTTTAAATAAAATTTTCAGGTTTTTATTTTAGATGAGGCTAAGTTTTAGTAATTCTGTTGTTTGTTTTTGATATTTTTAAATAGATTTTTTTAAACAAATAAATATAGTTTTTATCAGGATTTGTGAAAAATGGGCCAATGAGAGATTCGTGAGGGCGTGTGTTGCGTGCTGTGAGGTGGAGGCTGTCCTTGAGTAACACGCCTGTGTCTTGTTTTACGTCTCCCTCTCTCACTCTTCTGGGACAGATTGATACATTTTTCTTTTTTCATCTCCCACTTTCCATTTGCTGGGAAAGAACAAAGCAAGAGCAGATCCAAGAGTTGCAGAAACAGCCACACAGTGGCTCTCGTTACAACACACAGTCTTGTTTAAAACACCCAGACAGCTGCAACCACACGACAAACTAGAAAACATGAGAACTGTGTGAAATAGTGTGTAGAGGAACATTTTATATAGATCTCATGTGTGGTGTGGGTTTGTAGTGGTAGGCCTGTCATGGTATATACTGTGTTTATAACGGTGTGAAACTTTATATTGGGTAAAACATTAAGAAACTTTAATTTATAGTGGGTCATGATGCGGTTACAGCAGGTTCAAAACTCTGGGCTTGGTAAGATTTTTGTTTTTTTTAAGTTTTTGAAAGAAGTCTCTTCTGCTCACCAAGTATGCATTTATTTGATTAAAAATACAGGGAAAAATGTGAAATATTATTACAATTTAAAATAGCTGTTTTCTATGTGAATATGTGTTGAACTGTAATTTATTTCTGTGATCAAAGCTGTATTTTCAGCATCATTACTGCAGTCTTCAGTGTCACATGATCTTCAGAAATCATTATAATATACTGATTTACTGCTCAACAATCATTTCTGATTATTATTAATGTTGAAAACAGTTGTGCTGCACAATATTTTTGTGGAAACCATGATGCATTTTTTTTCAGGATTCACAGATGAATAGAAAGTTCAAAAGAACTGAATTTATTTGAAATATAAATATTTTGTAACATTATACTGTAAATGTCTTTACTGTCACTTTTCATCAATTTAATGAATGGAAGTGTCTTAAAAAATCTTACTGACCCCAAACCTTTGAATAGTAGTGTAGAAGGAATGATACGATTTATATGAATTAAACTTAGTTTTGGTTACAAGACAGTTTAATTTGATTGATTGATTACTTTTTTTTTTATTTAAATTTTTAGTGAAAATAAGTTTGAATTCTTTTCAGGTTTTACAGTTTTATTTTCTTTTGTAGCACCAGTTGTATTACTAGATTAGCATGAATTGCTTTTGTTTCTTATGCAAGTCGTTTTTAATAATTGTAATAGTTGAACATGGATACCATGTCTTGGTGGCCGCAGACGAATGTTTCATTCTCTATAGAAAATACAATATTTATATTTTTAACTACATCTCCTTCAGTGCTTCAGTCAGCTGATCTTTGTCATAAATTATCGTTGGCGCAGTAAAATCATGAACATTGTAAAACCAAACTTGTTAAATGAGACCGAAGAACGTTATGAGCAAGTTTCCCCGCAGGCCGAGAACAAGCTTCTCAAATACTGCCTGCGGCCTCAGCGAGGGATTCAGACACGCGCCGGCAAAGATAAGGTGGATTAATGTGAAATGAAATCTTAAACGCTACTCATGTGCTGCGTAACACACAAAGACATGAACATACACTCGCTCACATACGAGCATACGCACATGAGAGCGTCTCGATTCACTGCACGCATGAAGTCATGGATTAACTTCTTGTTAAGTGATCTGAGACGTGAAGCTCTTCACTAGATTAGCAGACGTTGACCCTCTTACACCAGTCTTAAATTAACCAGAAACTAATTTCTATAGGCACTTTGAGAAGTTTAAACAGGCATATTAAAGTGAAACTCGTATGGCTTCGCATGAAGGCGCTCTCTGAGATTATACATGATGATTTATTGTTACTAGTGTTCCCTTCTCACAGGGTTTCATGATGCAATAGGTTTTCATCACATTTTGACCTGCAAAACCTCTGTGTTCTTATATTAAGCTCTTCAGAAAATCATCTGTGTGTTATTTGAACACTTGCTGAAGGGACTCATTTGCAAGTGTAATATATATGTATGTGTGTGTGTGTGTGTGTGTGTGTGTGTGTGTGTATGTATACATACAAGATATATATATATATATATATATATATATACATATACATATACATATACATATACATATATATATATTATAAGATTTTTTTTGACATGCTGTATTTTGTATATATGTTGTTTTGATAAAGATGCAGAGAATATGTATTAACATGATTGGTACATATAATATCATATTATTATTGTATAGATTATTATTGTATACATCAGATATTATTATTGTATGTAAACAGGTCAAAGACAAGACGTCCACATCAATTCAAATTTACAAAAGTGATTTTATATACATAGAAAGCATATTAAATCAAGTAAAGTGTCTATTTTAATGTTTCAAATACCTTTTGTGAAAAATAAATGTCAAAATATGGGAGAAATAATGTTCCATCGTCATTCAGTGCAATAGATATATTTATGTAAAAAATAAATAACATACTTTTTCTGACCTGTACTTAATAAAATATAAAAAATAATAAGTGCTCATCCTAAATTTTAATCATATTTTAAGTAATTAAAATTTTTCTGACAAATAGCTAAAACCTAGTGGTTTGAAGCGTAGCGACAAAATTACAATTAATGATCATTTTGGTGCTGCGCTGTGATCTTTTAATGTCATCTGATGATTCTGGTACTAAATATACCTGATGAACTTTATACAGGAGTTTTATTCATTGAAACTTAACTCTCAGTATGAGCGTTAGTCAGTAACAGTGAAGCTTGACTTGGCAAACGATGCTAACTTAATTGCCTGTTTCTGCGAGGTTTGTACCAAATTGATCCGAACCGTTCCAAGCTCCCGTTTCTATAAATGATCCTCAAATATGTAACTTTTTCCCCTCAGAAACTTTTAAAATGAGAGCAGTTGCCATAGCAACCATCCTGAGGGATTCTAATGCACCGCACAAATGCAGCCAAACATAGATAGTTCTCATTTACTCACTCAAGCTGTTTTTATTATTTTTCTGTGATTTCTTAAAGCAGATAGTGTGAAAAGAGGACGAGGTGTGGTGTGTTTTCAGCGCTGTGGATGCTCGTTTCAGGGTTGTTTTGCGATCGCAGTGATGTGCTGTTAGTTTCGTGTCATGCTGATGAATGAGTCTTGTTTATTTACCTCATTTACTCTTGCAGAGAAAACTGAATAAGTAATTTTGCAGGTGTGGTGATTTTCCGGATGGTTAACAATAATCTGACAAAACAAACAGCATGAAGCACGCCGAGCGTCCGGTCCAGGGCTGAAAATTATTGCAGCCCCCTTCCACTTGCATATACCAAAAACAAAATAATAAAAATGCTTTCTTCAAAATAAAATACTTGTAAAAAATGTAGCTTTCTAATTATTTGTCATTTTTTAATTCATTTATTATATGTACATTATTTATATATTTTATATATTATAAATATAAATGTATATATTATATATTTATATATTGTATATTTTAAATATTTTAGATGTTTAATATATATATATATATATATGTAAATAATTCCCTGTTTTTTGTCATTTTTAAATTTATTTGACATATGTATATTACTTAGATTTGTTCTATATTTTTAATACATTTCTTTTTTTGTCATTTTTCAGTTGATTATATATATACATATATATATTTTGTGTACCACCACAAATGTTTCTCCACATCATTTGAGCAAAACTTCCCAGAAACGTTCCCTCATCTTAAAAAAAATCCATAAATAAACTCACAAATGCAGTCCAACCATAAAGACAAATCGTCAGCCGTTTTCCCCTATGAACAGCGCTCGGCGGATATTTACACTGCTGAATGTAGAAATGATTTCTCTCAGGAGCACTTACTGACATAAAGTAGGCAGTTATTGCTGAATTAATAAGCAGAACATATTCCCACTGAATGCTTGACCTCTCTTGCACACCATCTTTCATTTGCCCTGTAAAAGCGAGCTGTCAGTGTGTCCAAACCCAGCGCTCTCAGCGTGTTCAGAAACACATTCAGGTGGCTATTGTTCCTATATTGTGAATCACAAAGGGATTTTTTGCGTCACACTCCTGCTGGGTTCTCTTAATAGACTTTTAGCTGAATGCTCACTAACAGAGAGTCTAGATTGCATTGTTTTTTTATTCACTACTTGTAGTAAATGTGATTTGGAGGTTGCATACATCCCACCAATGACTGTAGCTATAGCATTTCTATCATAAAGAAGTGGCCAAATATTAACAATTAAGTGGACAATTAAATGTTGTTTAGTCAATATTAAACAAGGATTAGATCATGCTGTAAAATGTAAAAACAATTGTTAGGCCGTTGGCACAGGCATTTGATATAATAAATATTGTAAATAAGTTATGATTATATTATTCCATTATGTAGCCTATTTTAACGGTTTTGTTCAGTGCAGCCTTATGATTAATTGCTTATGATATTTTATTTGAACCAATTATTATTGCCTCATTGCTATTATTTAAGTCATTTTAAAGTCTATTCTTCGTCTTATCACAAAAAGATCAGATTACTCAATTAATCATCAGAATAATCGACTGATTACTAGATTACCAAAATAATCGTTAGTGACATCCCTAAAATGTATTACAATTTTATTAATAATACTGCCATATTTTTTCCCTCAGAAATTTGGTGTTCCTATATTTTCTAGATTTAGTTTTTTTATGGTTTGATCAAATGTTAACAATAAAAAAGGATACCTAATCAATTGAATTAATAAAACTTTGAATAATTTATTGCGTTTTAAAAATAATAATAGTGCCATATGTTATTTATTTAAAAAAAATAATAATTCTGTGTTTCTATTGTTTTTCCCAAATTCCAGTTTTTCCTGTTTTTAATGGTTTATTTAAACTGTAATAATAAAAAATGATGCCTAATCAATGTAATTCATACATTTTAAAATTATTTTTAACAATTAATCTAATCAATGTCTAATCAGTGGAATTCATAAAACTTTAAAACTTTAATGATTTATTACAATTTTAGCAATAATGGTGCCATATGACATTTATTTATTCATTTATTTATTTATTTCAGAAATTCTGTTTCTAGATTTTCTAGAATTTTTCTAGATTTAGTTTTTTTTTAATAGTTTTATCAAATGTTAATAATCAAAACTGCATAAATATGAATGCATAAAACTTTAAAAATGTAATTGATCTTTTAAAATTATGTAAATGAAATGTAAACAATTACTTTCATTTTTTGGCAAACAACGTAAAACGTGGAAGAAAAATTGTGTGATGTTCCTTAACCAACACATGTCATTTGGAGGTTAGATGCTGTCTGTGTTGTAATCCTACGCTAGATTTTCATGAAGTGGTTGTCAGTGCGTTGCTGAAGTGTTGCATGTGTGTTTTTTGGATATTGCTGTGCTTTTCATAGTTGCATGCTCAATTTGATTGTTTTTTTTTTCATTTGTTCAGAACGTAAGCAATAGTAATATAGTGATGCTTTCCTTAGTGAACAGCACTACTAAATACAGCAAACCAGAAGTGAGGAGATACCTGTACTTAAGTAGGTCAATCCACACAATATTGCTTCAAGACTCTCATTAAAATATTCAGATGATTCATGCCGTGTCATTATTCGTCCGAATGCAATCTTTAGATAATTCCCAGCAGATTTGAGAGTCTTCCTGCTCTTCTCTGTCCTGAGGAGCCGTCTCATTCCTGCACTGGCTGTCTGTGTCCTCGAGGACATGTGTAATATTGCAGGTGACGTGTCTCGGCCATCAGCAGAAGCGCTGGATTCCCACACAGTCCGAGAAGCTCTGACACGCTGTGAGAGACGAGCAGGAACTCACTCTCGCTCATCACTCATGTTTTATTCTAACCTCAGTGTAAATAGAGAGACATTAGTGATCAATCTCTCTGAACAGCCAAACACTCTGAACTCTTCTCTACCTTTAGTTCTCATAGTTTTGTTTGGTGCCGCTCGAGGAGATTTAAAGAGATGGTTCACCCCAAAATGAAAATTCTGTCATTTATTACTCACTCTCATGTCGTTTCAAACCCATAAGACCCTGTAAATATATAATCAATATATAATATTTCATCTTCAGAACACAAATTAAGATATTTTTGATGAAATCTGAGAGCTCTCTGATTCAACTGAATTTACAAAATTGTAATAATGCAATAATGCCCTATGAAATATATATATTTTTTTGAAATTCTTTAGTTTTTCGCCAAATTCCTTGTTTCCATGTTTTTATTTTTCTAGATTAAGTTTTTATGGTTTAATTAAATGTAAATTGTAACATTTTAATAAATGTTTACTTTTTTTTTTTTTCAGAAATTTTGTTTCCCAAAAATTTCAATTCTAGATTCTGAGTTTTATGATTTAATAAAGATTTATTATGAAAAAAAAAACTAAAAAACTGTGATAATCATATGAATTTTTAAAATTGTAACAATTTAATTAATTCCTTTCATTGTTTGGCAAACAAATTTAAACAATCGTGATATCCCTTAACCAATAATGTTTTAATAAACTGTATTAGTATTATTGTTATTACTAAAGATGTACATTCAACTGTGGAACAGTAAAAAAAATATAAAATCTGTTATACACTGTTTTACAGAGTTAATTCTTCAAGTTAAACCAAACTTTTATTTTGCTCGGTAGTGAAGACCTTTGAGTTTCTGTGCGTTTCTGACAATAGTTTCTGTTCAAATGAAATGGTGAAATGTTCATATAGCAGTATTTTTTAGATTTGATATTCACAGGCACTGGTCCATGTAGGATTTGATTAAGTGAACAGCACTGAATTTATTCATCCAAATTCAGTTTTATAAGTAAATTGATTAAAATGATTTCCGTCTGTGTTTTCGGACTAAGTGCCCCATTTCTGTTGAGAATCACTGTCATAAGACACTGATGCTGCTGATTCTCATCTAAATGTCTGAAGGTTTGCAGCCACGTGTTTATATTTAGCTGCTCAGAGAGACACAAAACGAGATGTTCAGATTAAAATGCATGACAGTAAGAGACATTTATCACATCCAGAACAAACGGACAGATGAGAATGAAGTGACATGCTGAACACTTCACATGGTTTGTCAGTGTTTTTAGCCGCTCTAGAGGAACGACAGTAATCTTCTCTAATCTGCGAGTCTTCAAGGAGCGTCTGAATGGTATCGGAGGATAACG
Source organism: Schizothorax lantsangensis (assembly GCA_027422415.1). Taxonomy (NCBI): domain Eukaryota; kingdom Metazoa; phylum Chordata; class Actinopteri; order Cypriniformes; family Cyprinidae; genus Schizothorax; species Schizothorax lantsangensis. The sequence goes on along the minus strand of CM049852.1, from coordinate 33,760,254 downwards.
ACAGCACAGGCGAACGCGAGGGCGTCTGCAAACATCAGAATGCACATACGAGGCGTAATCAATCCACTGCAGCTGTCTGAGTGCATTCGTAGCAGGTGTATTCTTATCTGTGTCTGTTTGTTCACTGATTCCAGGCCATTCAGGTTTAATTTCATAGCTGTCGCCCTTGAGAGATGTTTCTGAGCCTGTTGACTTACAGAAGCGCTCTTGAGCGCGTGTCCTGAGAGTGTTTGTTATACAGCAGTAGATGTTCAGATCACATGTGTGGTCATTTATGATGCCAAGAGCAGAGTGAATGTATGAATGTTGAGCGGGATAAAAATAGAAATGTGTTCATCGGTGGAGAGTTTGCTGTACTGTTTATATCACAGTAGATGTGTTTGCAGAGATCTCGTGGGAAGGATGCATGTAATTCAATCAAGGGTTTTATGAAATCTGTTTTATATTTCCCCAAATTCCATGTTTTCCATTTGTGGATTCTGCTTTAATGGTTTAATTTTAATAATCAAAAAAATCAATTGAATTCCTAAAACGTTAACAATTTAATCATTTTAATACAATTTTAACAATAATATGGCCTTATGAAATCTGTTTGAAATTCTAAATTCTGTGATTTCCATTTTTTCCTTTTTAATGGTTCAATTACATTTGAATAATCAGGGATGAATTAAAAAAATCTAAACAATTTCATGATTTACTGTAACTTTAACAATAATAAGGCTCTAAGAAATGTTTTACAGGTGGACAAGATGGCGCCGATGTTCGTGGCACGCCGTGTGTGGTCCTCCCTGTTGTTAAGCTTCGCGCTTGCTCTGCTTTTATTTATGTCTCATTTAGTTTTAAACTGTAACGCTACACTGGTCTACGACCGCCTTACACTACTTAACATTCGTAGTGCGGTAACTGCTCTGCCTACATGTAATGTTTGTGGACCGCGTCTTGGCCTCCCACCTCCATCCCTTACCTCTGGGTTCCCGTGTCGGATTCAAGTGGATCTACCACGCCGGAGAAGGCGCGGTAAGCGCGGGGGCATCGCCGTACGACGCAGAATGGCCCTGCTACGGAATTATAATCCGCAACATGCTTCTTTCCCGTGGGGATCTGAGTTCGTTCATGGATTCACTGCTGGCCAGCGTTCCCTGGATGGTGTATATCGATGCCTGCGTCCTATTCTTCCCGAATGCTTCTCTGCACCTGCTCGGATCTTCTCTCGTCCTCGCCGTGGTGGAGCGAATCCCAACAACCTTCGTCCGCTGTGCCGTGAAACACAGCTAGAGAAAGTTACATCGCAGCTGAAGATCGCTCTCATTAATGCCCGGTCTCTGGTAAACAAATCTTTTATTTTAAATGACTTCTTTACCTCGCAAGCGCTGGACTTTTTATGTGTTACGGAGACTTGGTCTAAGCCTGGCGAGTTATTCCCGTTTTCGGAACTGGTGCCTTATGGTTGTAATTTTTTAAATTCCCCGCGTATGTCGGGCCGCGGTGGGGCCCTTGCTACCGTTTTTAAAGATACTTTTCACTGTCGTTCACTATCTACTGGCCCATACAACAGTTTTGAGGTGTAACTTTTACAACTAGTCTTAGTAAACCCCATCACTATAGCTCTAATATATCGTCCTCCTCATCACAACAAGGACTTTTTAAGTGAACTTGCTGCATTAATGGGGGACTTGGTTACCAGGCATGAAAAAGTACTGCTGTTGGGTGATTTTAACATTCATGTCTGCTGTTCTTCTAAACCATACTCTGCAGAATTTTTAAATTTGATTGAGTCCTTTGACTTTACTCAATGGGTTTCCAGTCCAACACACATTCATGGTCACACGCTTGATCTGATATTAACCCATGGTTTTTCTATTTCAAATATTGAAATCAGTAGTGCATCTTTTTCTGATCATAGACCGGTCTTCTGTACTATCCCTCTTATGGGCCGAGTCCTTAGAAATCCATCGCTGGCACGTTTGACTCGCTCTCTTACTCAACATTCTAGTGAAGAATTTTCTGTAGCCTACCGTGATGTATGCAACTCTCTGGAGTCAGAATCTATTCTGCTTAATCTGGACGCTGATGCACATTTTAATCTTTTTAATTCTACCTGTGCTGACATCATGAATTCTATTGCCCCCTTGAAGTATAAAAATCATAAGCCTTTGCCTGTGCCTTGGCACACTGAAACTACACGTACTCTGAGGCGGACTTGCAGACAGGCTGAACGCAAATGGAAGAAGGACAGATTGCAGGTTTCTTATGAAGTTTTCAGAAACTCTTATAATATGTTTCAGAAAGCTGCAAAATGCAAATATTTGTCTGAACTTATTACAAATAATTGTCACAAACCTCAAGTTCTGTTTTCTACTATTAGCTCTGTCTTAAATCCCTCTGTGCATCCTATTCTTGAGCCCTCAACTTCTCTTTGCAATAACTTTGGGCAGTTTTTTGTTGAGAAGATCACAACATTAAGATCCCAGCTGTTTAATTCAACATATATTTTGCATGATGTTCCATTATGTTCCTCTACCTGGTCTGAGTTTGAGCATATTGACTTGATTTCATGTAATGAAATTGTTGGTCACCTAAAACCAACTATTTGCCCTCAAGATATAATTCCACCTCTTTTTCTTAGACAAATCATGGACACAGTTGGTTCTGGTCTGTTATTGGTTATTAACAAATGTTTGTCTACTGGTTCCTTCCCTAACAGTCTTAAATGTGCTGTGGTGACGCCTTATCTTAAAAAACCAAACCTGGATCCCTCTTCTTTTTCCAATTTTCGTCCTATTTCTAATCTGCCCTTTATTTCAAAGATACTTGAGAAAATTGTTTTGACTCAATTACAATCTTATCTGACTGCTAATTCTGTTCATGAGATGTTTCAATCTGGCTTTAAAGCTCTACACAGTACTGAATCCGCCCTTTTAAGAGTCTCAAGTGATATTTTTACTGAAACTGACTCTGGGAAATCCATGGCTTTGGTTTTATTAGATCTGAGTGCTGCCTTTGATTTGGTTGATCATGAGGTCCTGTTGACACGCTTGGAGACATCTGTGGGCCTGCGTGGCACAGTCTTACAATGGTTCCGTTCCTATTTGACTAACAGAAGTTTTAATGTTTGTATTGGTCATCAGTCTTCCTCTAGTATACCTCTTAATTGTGGAGTGCCACAGGGATCAATCCTTGGACCGGTATTGTTTACCCTGTATATGCTACCGCTGGCTTCCATTTTTAACAAATATAAAGTATCCTTTCATCTATATGCTGATGATACTCAGATTACTTTCCTTTAAAGCACAATGATAAAAACGGCCTACAATCGCTGTTGGCCTGTTTAGAAGAACTTAAGCTTTGGCTCTCAAGTAATTTTTTACATTTAAATGAAAATAAAACCGAAATAATTCTATTTGGGCATAAGGAAAATTGTGTGTCAGATGTTGACTGTGGCCCTCTGGCCCTATATGAAACTCAGTGTGCTAGAAATCTGGGTGTTCTATTCGATCATAACTTGAAATTTGGTAAACAGATCAATGCTGTTGTAAAATCATGTTTTTATCATCTCCGTCAGCTTTCTAAAGTAAAACCCTTCCAAACCTTCCATGCTTTTGTAACAACTCGCCTAGATTATTGCAATTCACTTTATTATGGTGTTTCTCAGTCTTCTCTCTCCCTTCTGCAGCTAGTGCAAAATGCAGCTGCTAGACTTCTTTCTGGTACCTGCAAGTATGAGTCAGTAACCCCTATATTGTCGGCATTGCACTGGTTACCCATCAAATATAGAATTGATTTTAAAATTCTTCTATTTGTGTATAAAGCCCTCAATAATTTGGCCCCTCAGTACTTGACAGACCTGCTTTGTCCATACACCCCTTCTAGAACATTGAGATCTAGTGATCTCTGTCTACTTATCGTGCCTAGATGTAGACTTAAAAAACGAGGTGATCGCGCTTTTGCGACTGCAGGTCTGAAACTCTGGAATAGTCTACCTCTTCATATCAGATTAGCCCCCTCTATTTCTGCTTTTAAGTCTGCTCTAAAGACATATCTCTTCTCTCTCGCCTTCAGTACCCCTTGACCATTGGTTGAATTGATGTTTTTTTAGTGCTGTGTTTTAAATTTGATAGTTTTGTTATCCATCTTATTTCTGTGCTTTTTTATTCTACTCTGTACAGCACTTTGGTCAACCTTGGTTGTTTTTAAATGTGCTTTACAAATAAATATTGTATTGTATTGTATTGTATTTTAATTTGTCTGAATTCTGTTTTATGATTTAATACAGATCAGTGCATTTGTGATCATTTCAGAAGTGCCAGCCTTATGAAATCTGTTTTTATTTTTTCACAAATTTTAGTTTTTTCTGGTTTCCATTTTTTTTTTTCTGGATTCTATTTTAATGGTTTCATTTAAATTTTAATAATCAAAAAGAAAGTATTTTCAGTTGAATTTACCAAACAATGAAATTAACTATTCCTTTTGTTTTTTGGCAAAAGAGGTCTGCACAATAGAGGTTTATGTTTTACAGTTTAAATGCAAGAAAAATGGTGTTCATTAGAAATTTGTTTTCATGAATCACACACACACACACACACATATACATATCATTATTACTTTTACACTTATCATAATTTCTTCAGGTTAAACCAAACATTTAAACTTTTATTTTGGGTTTGTAGTGAAAATCATTGGCTTTGTGTGTATATGACACTGCTTTTCTCAAATGAAATGATGAAATGCTGTTGAAGTGACACTAAAATCTATGTTGTTTGAATTGGTGAAGAATCAGAAATCACTGCAAATCTAATGAGCAACAGCTGGAAGAATAGATGGATGTGCTGTTTTATGTCAGTAATGTGATGGCAGAAGAGCCTGCGGTCTGTAATTCAGGGTCTGTGAAGCGTTAACTGCAGGTGGGATTGAATCTTCAGCTCTACATTGATTAGCTGTTCTCATCAGATCCGTTCATCCAGAACCACAGGAACATGAGATCCATTCAGATCTGAAGGGAATCACGAGAAAACGCAAGCATCGTCCTCTTCATGGATAAGTGAATCTGCTGAGAACAGTGAAATCCAGACGAAGTCGTGCACTTTCTGTAGTCAATCAGATGAATGATGGGAGAGGAAGAGGATGAGAGAAAACACTTGAGTTGTAGATTTTTGTATTATTTGACCCTTCCTCCTGTCTAATATACGCTGTCAGATATGCCAGATTACAACATTTAAGCATGCTTGTGTGACATCAAACTTGATTTGTACAGAGAATTCTCTGTGGAACAGTTTGAATAATGTTTTTATTGAATAATGACAGTGAATGTGTGGTTTGTAAAGGCTGAAGCTGTGGTTTGTTCCTCACACAATTCTTTAATGCTGCCCTTTCTTTCTTTTTGAAACCCCAGACGAGCTTCTTCTATTGAGATGAATGGAGATACTGGCCTAAAGCTTTTCTCCAGGTCATATATAGACACTATTGGGTGCGTTTTTTTGTACACACATCTACCATGGTAGTCAATTTATCAATAATATATAGCCTACACGATATATCAAGTTTCAAGTTTTATTTGTCACATACACGACTATACAGAGATTGTATAACCAGCAGTGAAATGTGAATCAGGTCCGCTCCATGGACAGTGCAAATATTGTAGAAAAAAGTAAATAAAAGCACAGTCTTAGCGGAGCGACCTGGACGGCGACCGAACATAGCAGCGCCATCTTGTTGAGATATATATAAATCGGCTGAAATATTTTGAAATCACTTATACCCTACCTGAGCGATAATGACATTTATATATTTATTTATTTATTTAGTAATTTTGTTGTCTGGTTTTGTCATTTTTAGACATTTTGTGTGTGTGTGAGATAAATGCACACACACACACGTATATACACTGCCCTCCAAAAGTTTGGAAACACCCCTGTAAAAGTGTGGTTTTAGATGATATTAGCATAAATCCTTATAATTTTTTGGTGCAAATTTTGGTGTAACTTGACATTATTGAAGACCAGCAATAATAATTTTCATTTTGATTACATAATAATGGCAATATATACATATAAGTCAGACATGCCCCTTTGCCAGCTGTGATGCCTGGTTACTGGTTTAAACTTGACTCAGGTTTTTAACAGATTTTTGGGTCAGCACACCTTAATAGCTTCAACAATTGATTGCCAATTAAGTTTAGAATACAATGAACCAATCAGAACACAATTTAGGTCAGATAGTTTACAAATATTACGTTTAAAATTTAATTTTTTTCTATGTATAAACTGTTTATGTAATAAAATATGTTTTTGTAGTTTGTGTTGTCCCTTATCAGTGCAAAATTATCACAAATTAAAAAGGATTCATGCCAATATTGTCCAAAACCCCACTTTTCTAGAGTTTCCAAACTTTTGGAGTGCAGTGTATATAATACTAATTTACCAGACACATCTGTTAAAGAAAAACATACACCTCATGCACCCCAGGTTTTGCGGTTTCTGTGTGAAATGCCGTGTCACAGATGTTTTTAAAGAGCTGTCAGTGTGTCGCTGCTGATGCTCATGACCTCCTCAGCACCTCCAACATCAAACCAGCCTGTTAGACGAGGACTGGAAGTGAGAAGCGATGAAAGAGTCTGATGATGTGAGGAGGACGAGGCTCTGTTTTACATGTCTGTGCTGGAGAAATACTGTACGTTCAGGTCAGATGTGGAGAATCAATGCATTCCTCCATTAAATACTATACATTTCCTGAATTGATTTATCATAGGGATCCGTTTTTTGCAATGCATCCATACTACCCTGTTTTTGGCAGGTTTATTTCTATGCAAATACAAATGCATGCATCTACTTAAAGTCGTCTGCCAAATCATTCCAACAGGTTCTGGAGGAATGAATCCTATTTGCAGATAAATCCGTCCCAATTACATGTGAAAGTGACCCTGTATGACCTGAGATGTTCAGATGGCATTAACAGTAGAAGTGAAGGCATTGCATTGATCCTGCTGCGTGATCATACAGTCAAATCCTCAGATGAGTGGCTGTCAATCACAGAATCTCATCATCCTGACGGATATGAGCTGATTTCACCGCTGTATGACTTCAGTCCAGTCTAAAAAACGCTCCTTTCATGTCTGAAGTTATCGGCTGTTTCTCTTTTGCATCCCCCTCTTTTCTAAATTTAATCATTAAGAAACAAGAGCTGTCAGATTGTCTTTTAGAAGTGCTGCTGTGTTTATTTTTAATGAGTGCATCTAAAAAAAACTGTCATGAAGTCTGGCTCATATTTTACCCAAAATCAAAAGCAGAAGTTTTATCTTGAGGAAAATAGACTATTTTAGGACCATTAGGATTTTTCTACATTGTGGCTTTATTTTTGATATCTAAATTGTCTAAAAAAACATCTAAACTGTGAAAAAAAATCCTAATTATGAGGAAGGTAACAATACAAACAAATAAATAAATATTTTGATGCCAAATAGGCTTCGTTTTCTGATTAATTCTTTATTGTTATAAATATAAATGTATTTTTTTAAATTGTATTATTCTTATTACTTTGATTTTGGGGTGAAATGTGCCCTGGCCTGGATGTTTTTGTAAGGTTTACCATGATATGAGGAAAGTGAAGGTCATGTTGGATTTTCTCGTCTTGACTAGGGGTGTGAATCAGTTTCACAATTCGATTTGATTACTACAATCATGTCAATGATTCAATTCGATATCACGATGCGTTGCATCCTCAGTTTTCAATATCACGGCACATGGCTACATTTTCATATTCATTTGATATCAAATTAATTTTTTTAAATTAAATAAGCGGGCTACTTTTTAAAATAAATACAAATTAATAATAAATCAGAACAATTGTTAAGAATTTAACCAACTAAATAGCTTCAAAACAGACAAGCAAATATAAAGTAGTTAAGGAGGAAAAAGGCAATTACAAGTGATAAACACAAAGTACTTTCAGTATCTGAGAGTGATTTAAGTTTACAGTTTACAAACAATCATAGTTATGGGTTTTTCTTTTTTCCTCAGCATTATTGCCGTTTGATTATTACTGATGAGATCATGCAGTGGCAGCTTTAATAGGATGCATTCACACTAATGCACAGATCTAATTCGATATATCAGATGCTCTGAAAACATAACTGACTGTGTTTACATACATTTTGTATCATAAAAGTATTCGGAGATGCAAGTGCATTTAACCATCTAATACATACTGCATTCCAAAGGGCATAAATGAATCATATCTATAGTAAAAACCAAACTCAGAATCAATTCTGAAATGTTCAGAATCGATTCAAGAATCGTTGAAGAGAGAATCGCGATGCATCGTAGAATCGATATTTTCTCCCACCTCTAGTCTTGACTGTGTAAAGAAAGCAAATCACTGTCAGAAACAGAGCTGCAGAGGTTCTTCTGATCCCACACACGACCTACAGGCCTGGCAGAGAAACACACAGACACAAACACTCCTGCGCGTGTGATAAAACACACTCCGTATCCACTGTCACTCATTCACACACACACACACACACACACACACACTCTCTCTCTCACACGCACACACACACACACACACACACTCTCTCTCACACAGGTTTGTTTTTGTGAAAAGTGGGGACATCCCATAGGCGTAATGGTTTTTATACTGTACAAACTGTATGTGCTATTGCCCAACAACTACCCTGCACCTAAACCTACTCCTCACAGGAGACTGTGCATTTCTACTTTCCCCCAAAAAACTCACTCTGTATGATTTATACGCGTTTTGAAAAGTGGGGACATGGGCAATGTCATGAAAAGTCACCTTCACCTTGTAATACCTGTCATACCTGTGTCATTATACACATTTATGTCCTGATTTGTCACAAAAACGCACACACACACACACTCACACACACACACACACACTCTCACACACACAGAGATCCATCTGAACACTGCTGTGGATGGATTGTCAGGCGTCACACCGGTTAAACACCTGAATAACGAGGCGGAGGAGCATTCTAGAGCAAACAAGGGTTGGTTTTGTAATGAGAGCGGTGTGGATTGTGTCTCTTGGCTGTTTGTACACTGTCCTACTTTATTTTCAGCCAGTATTTATCTGCACAACGGGAAATTCTCCATTTCTCAGATGTTGCTCTTCCACAGCTCGATGGAGTTGTCATTTATGTTTCAACTTTCTCAGATGTTTGTCCTGAAATTTCTCTTTGGAAGTACAACCCCAAATCAGAAAAAGTTGGGACAGTATGGAAAATGCAAATAAAAAAAGAAAGTAGTGATTTCTAAATTTACTTTGACTTGTATTTCATTGCAGACAATATGAACACAAAATATTTCATGTTTCGTCTGGTCAACTTCATGTCATTTGTAAATATACATCCTTTCCTGTCATTCAGACCTGCAACACATTCCAAAAAAAGTTGGGACAGGAGCAATTTAGAGCTAGTAATGAGGTAAATTGGTTAAATAATGATGTGATTTGAAACAGTTGATGTCAACAGGTGATTGTAATTATGATTTGGTACAAAAGCAGCATCCAAGAAAGGTCTAGTCCTTTAGGAGCAAAGATGGGCCGAGAATCGCCAGTTTGCCAACAAATACGTGAGAAAATTATTGAAATGTTTAAAAACAATGTTCCTCAAAGAAAGATAGGAAGAGATTTGGATATTTCACCTTCAACAGTGCATAACATAATTAAAAGATTCAAGGAATCTGGAGGAATTTCAGTGCATAAAAGACAAGGGCGCAAGCCTAAGCTGAACAACCGTGATCTCTGATCCCTCAGGCGGCACTGCATCAAGAATCGTCATTCATCTATAAGCGATATCACCACATGGGCTCAGGACTACTTTGGCAAACCTTTGTCAAGTACCACAATACGTAGTTACATCCACAAATGCCAGTTAAAACTGTACTGTGCCAAAAGGAAGCCCTATGTTAACAGTGTCCAGAAGCGCCGTCGACTTCTCTGGGCTCGGAGGTATCTGGGATGGACCATCACACAGTGGAAACGTGTACTGTGGTCAGATGAATCAGTATTTCAGGTATTTTTTGGGAGGAATGGACGCCGTGTGCTCCGGACCAAAGAAGAAAAGGATCATCCAGACTGTTACCAGCAACAAGTCCAAAAGCCAGGGTCTGTCATGGTATGGGGTTGTGTCAGTGCCCTTGGCAAAGGTAACTTGCACTTCTGTGATGGCACCATTAATGCTGAAAAGTACATAGAGATTTTTGAGCACAATATGCTGCCTTCAAGAAGACATCTTTTCCAGGGACGTCCATGCATATTTCAACAAGACAATGCAAAACCACATTCTGCACACATTACAAAGTCCTGGCTGCGGAGGAAGAGGGTACGGGTACTTGACTGGCCTGCCTGCAGTCCCGACCTGTCTCCAATAGAGAATGTGTGGCGCATTTTGAAGCGCAAAATGCGACAACGAAGACCCCGTACTGTTGCCCACCTTAAGACTTGTTTGCAGGAAGAATGGGACAAAATTACACCTGAAACACTTCATCACTTGGTGTCTTCAGTCCCTAAACGTCTTTTAAGTGTTGTGAAAAGGAATGGAAACATCACAAAGTGGTAAATGCTTTACTGTCCCAACTTTTTTTGGAATGTGTTGCAGGTCTGAATGACACGAAAGGATGTATATTTACAAATGACATGAAGTTGACCAGACAAAACATGAAATATTTTGTGTTCATATTGTCTGCAATGAAATACAAGTCAAAGTAAATTTAGAAATCACTACTTTCTTTTTTTATTTGCGCTTTCCATACTGTCCCAACTTTTTCTGATTTGGGGTTGTATTAAATATAGGCACAAACGAGTACAGTAAGTGACTGTAGTGTGAGTTGTATATGGAGATGATTTGATCTTGGAACAAATATAAATGTTTGAGTTCAGCCAGTGGCCTGTTTTCTCCTCATACGCTCTGAAACATTCAAGTCTTCTGCATTTATTCCTTTATCTATCCCTCAGGCCGTCAGCACGAGCACTTGGATTATTTTTGATAACAGCAGCTTTAACGCATTAAGCCTTACCTTTATCTGCAGTATCTTTATCATGCTTTGATTAAAAAAAATTTAAATCACAAAGGCTGTGAGTTCATGAAATAAAAATATGCAGTGCGTGTTTCAGTGTTTCAGTGCGGCGCTGTGTTTATTAACACATGAGCACCAACCATCTTCACAAACTTGTAATGAGAAGCGCTTATCTACAAAAAAAGAAGCTTTAAGGTCTAATTTTGATTGTTTAACATTTGAAATGAAGAAATTAACACAGCCATAAATATAATTTTTTATAGTTGTCATGTAAATTATAATGATGATGATGATGATCCAATTTTTTTATTTTACAGTGAAATATTAAAATAGTAATAATATTACTTATTTGTTTTAATAATAATAATAATTATTATTATTAAATTATTATTATTATAACCATATTAAATCACAAAATTTTGTCCAAACAACTGTGTTTTTTGTTTTTGTTGTCAAATATTAAAATATTAATAATATTTCTTATTTTATTTTTTTATAATAATAATAATAATGACAATAAAAATATAAATAATAATGACAATAAAAATAATAATTATCATCATTATTATTATTATTATTATTATTTATTAATGTCATATTAATATAAAATCCTACATTTTGGCCAAATTGTGTAAATACTCCTTTTTAGTTTATAGTGAAATATAAAAATTGCAATAATATTTCTTATTTTGTACATAATAATAATAATAATAATTATTATTATTATAGCCATAATAATATATAATCATATCTCAGCCAAACTGTGCAGCTCTACAAACAAGCACAGATTTTTATCAGAAGAAAATTGTGCAGCCCTAATCCTAGAAATGTTTACATTTAAATAAACTTTCAATTCAAACCGAAAACACATATTCTCAGAGAATGAAACTAATGACAAGCACAGTTTTTTTTCTGTAGCCAGTTTTTAGCCCGTCTCAGTGCTTTGCTGTATTTACTGTACATGTCACACACATGCACAAATCTTTGATGGCATCATAAATGTGCTTTAGTGTCTGCTGAAGGCGCAGGCGTATTTTTGCTGTTGTGTGTAAAAGTGAAACGTAATCCGAGTGCTGGTGGTATGTTTTCAGGTCCTCCACACTGACGGATCAAAGTAATCCAATTATGAAAATGAGCTTATTTTTTCTCTCTCTCTCTCTCTGGCTGTCTATCTCTGGCTGTCTCTCTCTCTCTCTCTCTCTCTCTCTGGCTGTCTCTCTCTCTCTCTCTCTGTCTCTCTCTCTCTTTCTCTCTCAATCTCTCTCTCTCTCTCTCTCTCTCTCTCTCTCTCTCTCTCTCTCTCTCTCTCTCTCTCTCTCTCTCTCTCTCTCTCTCTCTCTCTCTCTCTTAATGTAAAGTTGTTGTGGGATCTGAACACTGTTATCAGTGTGGGCCGCTGATTTTACACTGAAACCAAACCGTTCATCAGCGATGTGCCCTGAAATAATGAGAGTGCAGAGGAAGCGAAACCTTCTTTCTCTTCATTCATATTCCTCTGTTTTTCTCCCACAGGTTTCTGGAGAACTCTCTGCTCAGCGCCGAGGTGAAAGAGGGAGAGATTCTTCCTCCGACTATCCAGAAGCTGATGAAAGGATACAATAAATACCTCCGGCCTTTCTTTGACAGTAAGGATGTAATGGATGTTTAATGCATGTTCGTGTATTTGTGGGCTGAACGGTGATTCACTCCCACATTTTCATTTAAAACAGATTGATTGATGCCTGGTTATGCTACACATTGAAATGAGAATCTAAATGTGATTGAGCCACAGTATCATCAATCAGAAAGTGAGAGAAAGATGCTCAGAAGTCAATAAAGACGTTCGTTGTACATAAACAACATGTCAAGAGTTTAACTAACCTCTCATACTGATAAAAATGTATAACCTGAATGCACTGTAAGTCGCTTTGGATAAAAGCATCTGCTAAATGCATAAATATAAATATATAAATATAACCTTCTCAGCAAGATTCTCTTTAAGCTGTTTCTCCACCGTGACCGCAGTCGACCTGACAGAGACTATAGCACTCTCTGAGACTCTCTGAGACATTACAAAATACAGTAACATGCAGTCGAGCTTGCGTTGCTCCCAAACACACATGCATGCAATTATACACATACTATAATACAATATACACATACAGAAACTATTATAGTTTTTTGTTAATATTTTGAATTAGATTTTATTTTTATATTCTGTTTTCATTTCAATTTTGGTTAAAGTTTTTAGTAACTTTGTTGTGCTTTGTTGCCTTTAAAAAAAAATAAAAAAAATAATAATAAATATATATATATATATAAAAACAATTTTGAGTTTTAGTTTTTAGTTATAGTTTATTTAATTTTAGTTATTTTAGTATGGAAGCTTGTTTCCGCCATAGCATAAAAAAGGTAATTACGACTTAACTCACAAGTTTTATTTATTTATTTATTTTTTATTTCAGAATTGCGAGATATAAACTCTTATAAAATAGGTATAAAATGTTGAGTTTACATCTCGCAATTCTATTTTGTTTTGTTTTGTTCACCCAGGGAATAAAAACTAAAATACTTCTCACAATTCTGACTTTTGTTCTCGCAATTGTGTGGTTGTTTATATATCACATATCTTTTTTTCTTTTTTTTTAAAGATTTATTTTTGCCATATAAATCACATTTCTAAAAAAAAAGATTCTGAATTGTGAGAAAATAATCTGAATTGTAAGATAAAATGTTGCAATTACCTTTTTATCTCGTGGCAGAAACAGTCTTCCATATTGTAGTACATCAACTTAAACTAAAAGAAAATGACATGTTGCCTTGGCAACTAGCTGAAATAAAATAAGTTTACTTTTTTTGTTAGTGATTTTTTTTTTTGTTATTTAAGTGATAAATTATTTTAATGTTTTTTTTATTGTTGTAGTCAATGATAATAACTTTGTCTCACAAGATAAACCTGAGACCCTACAGAGGCCAAGGCTAATGGCTTTAATAAATCAGCAGCACACACAGGTCAGAGAAACACAGTAAACCCATCGCTGTCTGTCTGTGTGTCTGTCCTGTTGCTCCTGCTGTAAATGAGTTGAGGACTGTTTTCTGTAGCTTCACTCTCTACTCCACGGTTTCTGTGTCGAGGAAGCTATACTTTAAAACTAGCTTGTCAACTCATAACTTAAGCTGTTTTTAACCTAAATTAGTCAAACTACCATTAAATTACCCGTCTGAGTTGTCTAGGGCTGGGTGATTTTTCAGATTTTATCGATTCATTCATATGTAATGATTTGCCACATTTTTTTTTTCTTTTTTATCATAATTTTGAATAAAAAATGTTAGCAAATATTACACTGTAAAAAAAAAAAAAAAATGACTGGTCAGCTACAGCTGCCAAACAAAAACCGTAAAATTACAGTAAAATATCTTAATTGAAATAAAGTGCAAAGACAATAATTTTACAGAAATTTTCATTAAAGGTTATAGAAAAAAAAATATTATAATTTTATAATTATCTGTTATTTTACAGATTTTTACTTGTTTCAATTACAATATTTTACTTTAATTTGACGGTTTTTGCTTAGCAGCTGTAGCTGCCAGTCATTTGACCATTTTTTTACAGGATTTTTTTTTACAGTGTAAAACCCTTATTTTACATATTTTTCCTACATTATTACAATGAAAGCACTAAATGTTCTACAGAGTAATCTTGTTATTTTACAAATTATTCCCATCAGCAACCTTCAAAGCATGCTCAAGATGGTAGATTAACATTTTTATTTGGAAGAAGAAATACAGCACAATTACATTTAACACTTAAAATACTGTACAGATGAAGAACATAGAACAGTTTCATCAAAATGTTAAATTAAATATTTTCAACTTAAAGGATTAGTTCACTTCCAGAATAAGTATTTCCTCAATGAGACATGCAGTTATAACGGTTAAGAGAGAAACTGATCAGAGTGCAGCTGATGATCTGCTCACGCAAGACGCTTTCTGTGAAGGAGCATAATATCAGAAATATCTCTACTCCTAATACTGACACAGAATTTGTTTTTGCGTTGAAAAACACGAGACGCGGCAGTGGAATGGGAAAAACACAAGGTTATAAGATGCAATTGAGCGCTGTTTTATGCACAAGGTGCAAGAGCAATGGTCAAACACGTTCGTCAAGTATGTTTACATAGAAAATCAGAGGAAAAGCAGAAACCTGTGCAGAACTACTACTGTATGTCTGATATTTCATGTTTGCATGATGCAGATTTACTGTTAATAATCGCTGCTACTGCTGATATACTGTCAGTCATTTGGAGTTTGAATTGTCTTGACTTTCAGTTGACCTCTAAAACTGAATGTCTGCACTTTGGCTAAGAAATATTCAGCATTTTTCTTATTTTACATTATTTCTGAACATTTAGGATATGTTCTTAAACACATCTTTTCTGCAAAGATATTTAACAAGTGAATTTGTTTTGACTTTGCACCATGTTGAGCACATTGTGTGTGATGCATGTGAAAAACAACTTTCTTTAACCAGATGGTTTCTCAAATGTTTCAAAAAAATAAAGCTTTTATTTCTAAAGCATGCATGAACTAATTGACTTTAAACTTTGAATGCAATGCAAGTCAAAGCGTCTGCCGAATGCATGAATGTAAGAGCTGTTTAATGAGACAAAACTGCAGTTAACTCCAGTAGTTGGTATGAAATCAATCCTCTGTTGAGGTCCAATTGTTTGCATCTTTGCATGCTCCCCATCGCACAGTTTACAGCATAATGCATTCCTCACAGCTGCTCGTCTCAGAGTAAATTGCCTTTCCACTCACAACTCTCGGCAGACAAACACGAGCGTGTGAAGTTCTGCTGGTGAATCCAAGGGGACAAATACTTCAATAACACGCCGTCTCCTCCTGAGTCATAGTTTCAGCGGTAAACAGCTGAGAGAGTTGTGTTGATGACACAATAATGTGAAAAGAGACGTGGACAGCAGCTCAAACCATGTGTAAAAATAGCCGTAGAAAGAGCCATATATCTGGAAAACCATGAGGAGAACTTCTTGGATTCGATATTCAAAATCCTGTTGCGTTCCACTGAAGTCATTGCTATTTTTCGCTAATTTGACCCCAATCATCTACATGATTCTGTCTCACTGTTGTAAAGATTTTTAGGAGAAATAAAACACATGCTTTGTTAGCTTTAAAGAGCAGAGTTTCACTCGCAAGGTTTCTGTCTTCAGCAGCGATTCTCTGAATTATGATGGATTGCAGAGCTGTGAATGTTTACATGCCTTCTCTCCGTCTCTGTTCTGCAGATGGTCCCGTCACGGTGGGCATGAGTTTAGACATCGCCAGCATTGATACGATATCAGAGATCAACATGGTGAGAAACACACACCACACCTGGGATTGAAATGAAAATATCTTATACTATTTTATAGTTTACATGAATAATAAATGATGTGCTTGTTAGTAAGTGTTATTCATTTATTTAATATTTTATTGCTCATACTTGAGGTTAGGCTTTGTTCAAATTCTTAACCTCAAGTAAGCTTAACCCATGTAGTAACCTTGCACTGCCCAGTACTCTCCTGTTAGCACAATGTAAGAACATGTACTGTAAAATAAAGTATAACCATGATGATATATTTTTAAATAATAATAAATAATTAAAATGAATGTTTAAAAAGCATTTATTATTATTATTATTTTATTATTATTTTATTTTATTTATTATTATCATTATTATTATTGTAGTAGTAGTATTTTTTGTTTTTTGTTAGTTTTTTAAAATAATAATAACTAAAATATTCTTAAAGTTTGTTTTTACATGATTAGTAATGATGATAATAATTTAAAACAAATAATAATAATAAAATGAAACAATATTTTAAAATGCTTATTTTTAATAAGAATTAAAAATAATTATTCAAAATATGTATATTAAATATTATAAAATATATATTATTATTAGTAGTAGTAGTAGTAGTAGTAGTAGTAATATTTTTAAATAATAATACAAAATAAATAAATAACAAAAAATATTTATTATTATTTATTAACTAAAATATTTTCAAAGTTTTTACATAATTAATAATGATAATAATAATTTAAAACAAAATAATAATAATTAAAAATATTAAAATATGTATTATTATTGTTGTTGTTTGTACTAAAGTTAAGGGTTTGTTCATATTCTTAACCTCAAGTATTAAACTTTGACTCATCTCACACAGTTTATGTTGTTTTGATCATAAAATGTGAAAATGTATTTTTGCATTGTTTGCTAAATCATTACGGATGCTCTGCTGTTGTATTATAAGAACCTCATCCCTTTCTTGAATGAGCAGGACTACACGGCCACTATCTTCCTCCGGCAGCGCTGGACAGACGAGCGGCTGGTGTTTGAAGGCAATAAGAGCTTAAGTCTGGACGGGCGACTGGTGGAGCTGCTGTGGGTCCCAGACACCTTTATAGTGGACTCCAAGAAGTCCTTCCTCCACGACATCACAGTGGAGAACCGGCTGATCCGGATCTTTCCCAACGGAACCGTGCTCTATGCGCTCCGGTGAGGCTTTATCTGGTCTGTAGCACAGAGAGATATATATATATATATATAAAACTGTCAATCCGCTTGAGCTGTACTGATATTTAGTCTGAATGCAGTTAGTGATCTTTATATTTTTATTTAGTAACAACAATAATAATAATAATAATCATCATCATCATTTAAAATATTATTATTGTTATTTTCAATATATTTTTGTATATATACAATATATTATTCAATATATAATAATAATTAAAAAAAAATTTTTTTTTAAATATATTATTAATAATTAATGACAATAAGTAAAAATAAAAAGTAATAAAAATAAATAATTAAGTATAGACTAATATAAATAGTTATTATTATTATTATTATTATTATCATTATTACTATTATTAGTAGTAATAACAATATTATTAAATTCAAACCTTGTTAAAAATTAATAATTTTAAAATAAATATGTCTGAATTCAGTTATGCATCTTATTTAATGTTTTGAGGATGTTTAGTTGTTTTTATTTAGAAATAATGAATAATATAATAATAAAACATTCTTGTTTAAAATTATTAAAAAATCAGAATAAATAAGTGAATTCAGTTTTGCATCTTATTTAAATATTTAGAGGATGTTTTTTTAGTTTTAGTTAGAAATAATAAACTACAAATAATAATAATAATAAATAAAATAAATGCTATAAAATGTATTATAAATTTGTTTATTTTTACATAATATAATAATAATAATAATAATTATTATTATTATTTGTTTATTATTATTATTATTAGTAGTAGTAGTAGTGGTAGTATTAATTTAGCCGTATTGATATAGAATCAAAACATTTTTCCAAATTGTGCAGCTCTACAAACAAGCACAAGAAAAAAATGATTTTTTTTAATTGTTTGGTTTAATGCTGTTTAGATATTTCTACCGGAAAGCAAGACTAAAATACTGATTACAGATGGGATGTTCTGCAGTCTGTGCCTCTTTACCTTTCATTAAACATCAGAAATGATGAGCGCAAGTCAGTGTTTATGAGTGTTTATGTGTTTCTCTGTAGGATCACCACGACTGTGGCCTGTAACATGGATCTGACCAAATATCCCATGGACAAACAGACATGCACCTTACAACTGGAGAGCTGTAAGAAAACACACACATTTCCATCTTTTTCTTCCCCAAAGTGTTGCTCTGGAAACAAGCTGACGTTTTTAGGCTCTTGTTTGTGACATCTGTACTCATATAACTGCACAATGTTTCATATTCATGCTGTTTCATATTTTATAACAACATGTTATGGTTGCATCCAAACACGCCACATTACGTCTGTTTACTTTCCATGCTCTTGCATGCAATGCAGATCTCTGATGTGTGGTTGCATAAGATCATATATATAAATACATATTACAGACAGACTCAAATCAGTCCAAGATGCTCCTGTATTGAAGTGTGTGTGACAGCCACTAGATTTGGGTCAATTTAGTTTCACATGGAACCTGATTTGCTTTCGTTTGGCTCCTAAAGCTGCTTTCTCTTCTTGCTGATTTTATCTTTCTCTCTTCATCTCTCCCCTCATCTGCCGTTCTCTGATCTTCTCGTTCTTCTCTTTTGGATGTGGATCTCTTCCACGTCTTCTGCTGGTGCTTATATAAGAGCAGAGCATAAAGAGTAGGAGGGTTAGAGGAGCTCCTGAAGTCTCACAGTCGTTCTCTAATGAAACGACGGAGAGCTGCTTGCAGCCACCCATGGGTGAATTTCAAGAAATGTCTGGGTCGTATCGCACTCCATATATCTGAAGACAAAATAAGATTTCTTAATGCATTTTACATGTACAAACCACAGCCTGTTTTCAGGACCATTAGGAGTTTTTTTGGTAACACTTTACAATAAGGTGTCATTTGTTACATTAGTTAATATATTAACTAACACGAACGAACAATGAACAATACATTTATTAAACTATTTAATGTTAGTTAATAAAAATGCAGTCATTCATGGTTTGTTCATGTTAGTTCACAGTTATAACTAATGTTAACAAACACAACTTGTGATTTTAATAATGCATTAGTAAATGCTGAAATTAACATTAAGATTAATAAATGCTGTAGAACTATTGTTCATTCTTAGTTTAAACTAATGTAGTTAACTAATATTAACTAATTAACCTTATTGTAAAGTGTTAGCGTTTTTGTTATTGTTGTTTGTTTGTTTTTGCATTGTGACATTATTTTAATGACAATTTTGCCCCAAATTGTAATTTTTTGCACAGGTTTTCCAAAGAAAATTAGTAGCAAAGTATTTTATATAAACATAATATGCAGTTGTTTTGCTATAGATTTTTTTTCATGAAATATGATTTATGCACATTTTGCTAAAAAAGGATAGATTTTTCACATTATTAAATTATTTGAACAAACAATCATATGAACATAGTTCATAATTATTTTGCAATTTTTAAATTTGCAAACAGAATTGTTCATGAAATGATGATTTAAGCACATTTTCTCAAAAACTCAGAAAGTCCAGGTTTTTTTGCACAGATTTTTCCTAAGTGAATTATTTACTCACCTTTTCATATTTTCCCCCACAATTGTATTTATTTATTTATTGTTTATTTGTTTTGTTTTGCATTTTTTAAATGTATTTTACATGAAAATATTATTTAAGCACATTTTCTCCCAAATTCCGAAAGGCCAGATTTTATCGCACATTTATTTGCACAATTTTTCATAACATAACGTGTAGTTCTTTTTCAGTTAAGTATATATATATTTTTTTAAGTAATGATGATTTAAGCACATTTTGTCCCAAATTGTAGAAGGCCAGATATTTGTTTGCACAAATTTTCCAATGAGAATTATTTGCACAATCTTTTATATGAATATAATGCACAGCTCTTTTGCCATTTTTACATGTTTTTTAATTTTTCTTCCACAGTTAATTTAAAAATAATGGCTTTTGCTCACTGATCTCGTCAGTTGCGTTGTGCATTCTTAAGAAAACATCCAAACATGGCAGCATGAAGTAAATACCGTCACATGACACAGTATCCAGCAGACTGTCAGATTTCTTCCTGAAGATGTACATCACTTGTCTGAACACAAATGGCATCATTTTGAACATTAAACCATCTATGTATTTGTCAGACATTACATGCAATCTGACTTCCTCCAAGGAATTTTTTTTTTGGAAATGTACAGTATTCAGCTTCATGTCGACGTACATGTCAAACGCTTCTGAAATTGAACTCAGATATTTATATGACGTTTGACAGAAATCGTGAGACCGGCACAATGAAAGATTCTCCGTCTTTGTGCCTGATGGTTTCATATGCAGAATTGGTGGATTGAGATCCACAAAGGAGGCTTTGTTTCAAATGAGGCTTTCTAAAGTCTTTGACTCATGGCCTTTCATCTAGACGTTATATTCTCGTGCTATGCAGTGAACCACATCAAGACAGAACCCGCTCCCTGCAGTGCAGCATATTGCATGTCTTAATTGCAAAGTCTAAATCACGGTTTACTGTACAGATATATAATGTGAGATGGCAGTGGCTCACAGTTGTGTGTGATTAGAAACACTCCTATCTTCCTCCGTCACGTGCTGTTCCTGTCCTCAGGGAGTCTGAGTGAACACACATTAATGAACGTCACACAGATCCAGAAAACACATCTCACAGACGCTCAGTATCTGATTACTGTCACACAGCGCCACCAAGAGCACACATACTGATATTACACACCCATACATGTGGACATTTATCTGAGAGTCACTACACATCAAAATATGACATCTAATGATTAATATCTGAATATGTAAATAAATATGAATTAATTAGACTGCATTCATAATTTGTTCATGATGTGTCCCTTATCAGATCACTCCAGAACTGATCTGCATGCATCAAATTATCTTCTCTTGTTCATAATAACATCATAAGAAAATTTTGCTTATATAAGTTAGAAAAGTTAAAATTTTGTGTTTATATGAAACTACAAAAAAAAAGTACTTCTAGTCTTGCATCTTTGCTTAAGCATTAACATTTGAATTTTTGTTTTCACTGATCAAAGTAAGTGTGAGAATTGATTAATGTTAAAACAAATACACTAGTGTTCAAAAGTTTGGGTTTAAAATGTTTTATTTTTTTTTAGAAATTAAAACTTTTATTAATCAAGGATGCATTAAATCGATCGAAAGTGACAGTAAAGACATTTATAATGTTACAAAATATTTCTATTTCAAATAAATGCTGGGTTTTTTTGTTTTTGTTTTTTTACTTTCTATTCATCTGTGAATCCTGAAAAAAATTAAATATATGATGGTTTCCACAGAAATATTGTGCAGCACAACTGTTTTCAACATTGATAATAATCAGAAGTGTTTCTTGAGCAGCAAATCAGCATTCAAGATCATGTGACACTGAAGACTGGAGTAATGATGCTGAAAATTCAGATTTGATCACAGCAATAAATTACATTTTAACACATATTAACATGGAAAACAGCTATTTTAAACTGTAATAATATTTCACATATTTACAGTATCAAATCAATGCAGCCTTGGTAAGCAGAAGCGACTCTTTCAAAAACATTCAAAAATCTTACCAACCCCAAGCTTTTGTCCGGTAGTGTATATTTTTGCACATTTCAGTGCAATTCATAAATTGTCTTTGTATCGTATGAATCAAGGGTAAATTGACGATGCAATGTTGGTGTATACGACGAGACATATCTGATTTATTAACATATCTGATTTTTACATGTGCTGTTGATGCGGTTTGTCTGTTCACAGGGGGTTATAACATCAATGACGTGATGTTTTACTGGGCACGTGGGAACGACTCTGTGAGCGGTTTGGACACGCTGAGACTGGCTCAGTACACCATAGAGGATCATTACACCTCAGAATCTGAGGCCGTATATGAGACGGGTACACAACGCCACAAACACACCGCAGTTGCACATCTAATGTCTGTGGAGAAGCTTATTAAACAACGACAGATAATAACACCCGTTTCATCAGAAATGACACTGAAATGGTCATGTTTCTTGTTTATGGCAGATTATTGCTTTGCGAGTTCAGCAGTGACTCCAGAACAATAATTTGCTCTCATATTTCAAATTGACCATCATTCCTGTAATTTTAAGAGTGGCATAGGCTATGTACACACTGCAGCTAAATTTGGGTGTAAATTCAGCTTTTAGTGCTTAATCCTGTTCTGTACACACAGTTCAGTAATTTAAAGCAGTGACAAATGCATTCTACAATCAACTTGACTCCTGAAAAATGCAGGTAGTGACAACATTTACACAAATTCTATACAGTGTGTACAGAACCGAACTGAACAACTAGTTGCATATTTAAACATGTCTCAGAGTTGTGTGTTTTCTGTATGCGCTGTGCAAGAAATCACAGAGTACGTTTTGACTTATTAGTGTTGCCAGATCTTGCTAAAAAAAAAAACACAGCAAATCAGTGCAAGCCCATAATAAACTCAAATCCAGATGCTTTATCTTGGAAATAAGTCACATACCAAAATATCTCGACCTGCACCTGCCTACTTTATTAACTCTGTAAGCTGGATTGCTTATTGAGCCAAGCTCAAACAATAAGCCCAAAGATGCTTAATAAGCGTTGCTTATAATAAGTGGACATGGCAACCATTCAAGAGCGCACTCTGCCAAGTATCCTTTAAAACCTAAACAAATATGACTCCTCTGTCGACAGTGGTTTAGTTAAAATCACTGAACATAATGAGTCTTTGGTTGCTGTATTATTACTTTAGCTGAAATAGCGGATACCAAATGCGGAGACGGCAAAACGTTGCTATGGTGTCAATCATCCCGGTTACGAGAGTGAGTTCTGTTCCATACAAACACAAAACTGTAATAATAATGATATGGTTGTCACTCCTGAAACTTTACAGTGTGTACTTGGCCATAGAAACCTCTCCAATAACGTCTTAATCTGATTTATTGATGGTCTTGAAGATTTTTTACTTGGACGGACAGCATTAATGTTTTACATAACTACTTTGAATCTCTTCCCAGGAAATTATCCCAGGCTGATCTTTCATTTCGAGCTGAAGAGGAGCATCTTGTACTTCATTCTGGAGACGTACGTGCCGTCCAGCCTGCTGGTGGTGCTGTCCTGGGTCTCTTTCTGGATCAGCCAGTCATCCGTCCCCGCTCGCATCTGCATAGGTACGGTAATGCGTTTCATTGGCTGTGCAATTTATATGTTAGAAAAATAAAATATGTTGAGACATGCTCAAACTATTCCACTAGAATGTTACACTGTAGAAAGATATATACATAATTTAGGTCCTTATACTAAGACATTTTATATGGAGATTGATTGGATACAATAAAACAAAGATTATTGGTTTTAAAAGAAAATACTATTTCAGGTTTTCTACTTCAAAATTTCATGTTCATGACATTCAATGTGCTACTTGCCAGTAACATTTACTGACAATTTCAGAGTGAAAATTGTTTCATAGTAAATCTACACCATTTTTTCAGTGTAGTAACTACACAGAACATCCTAACAACCACACATAAAATATAATATGTTATGACTCATAAACACTCAACAGTTCAGAACTAGGGCTGCAACAAACGATTATTTTGATAATCGATTAATTGAACGATTAATCGATTAATCGTCAAATATTTCACTGATTAATCAGTAGACTTTGATTGGTTTTCTGCATAAAGTACTATATAAATAAATGCAATGTAACTGGACTTTACTGGTGTACCGAACACAGCGCCACACTGGTCAAACCACATTATTGCAGGCTCTTACATTAGGTCATATGAGATCAAACGATTACTCGACAACAAAAATATTTGTAGACAATTTTTTATTGTCGATAATGTCGACTAATCGTTTCAGCCCTATTCAGAACTGGGCAGACAAGTGTCTCAGCTGACTCTGTGTGTGTTATTGGTGCGTGTTACAGGCGTGACGACCGTCCTGACGATGACCACACTGATGATGGGCGCGCGGACATCTCTGCCCAACGCCAACTGCTTCATCAAGGCCATCGACGTGTACCTGGGCATCTGCTTCAGCTTCATCTTTGGAGCACTGATAGAGTACGCCGTGGCCCACTTCTGCACGCTAAACCACCCCGACTACAACAACGCGCTTATGGTAAGAGAGGAACATCATCATCATCATCAACATCAAAGTGTGTTCATCATCATCTGTGCTGTTTTCTAAGGTAAGCATCATTATTGCTCATACTGTACATTGAGTCTTAAAAGAACAGTACACCCAAGATGCAGGTGACTTTTTTTCTTGAGTACTAGCTGAAATCATTTGCCTTGGTGATTCAGAAAATGCAAGTCTTTGGCTGCTCATCTTTGAGAATAAAAAAGCATATCAAGAAATGCAAAATGAATCTCAGTGGCTCCTAACAATATATTGAGGTCTTATGAAGCAAAACGATCAGTCTGTGCAAGAAACTGATCATTATTTACATCATTATTACCTGTAATCCAGAGCCTCAGGCAAACGCTGAAATCTGATTATTTTCCATGAACTGATTCTTTCGGACCGTTCGTTTCAATTAATTCACTAGTTTGTTTACATAATCATGCAATGACTTCATGTATACGTTGTTAGATTTTTAAAGCACCCAATTCTGATGTGAAACTCGGTTGTTCTACATGTCTAAAGCTTATAAAGTGAAAAAACTTGTCTTCATCAGCTCACATTTTTACGTAAACAATGAGAAACCATAAAAACCATAAAAAAGGCCCTTTCATTCAAGTGTTTGGTTCACACATGCTCATATCAGCGGCTCATCGGTTCAACTTGTTCACTAAAAAGAATCGGTTCAAAATAATAATTCGTTCATGAACCTGACATCGCTCCGGACACATGATTGCCTTAGTCTCTGGATTACAGATAATAATGTTGTAAATAATGTTCAGTTTCTTGCATAGACAAATCGTTTCTCTTTATAAAACCTCAATATATTGTCAGGAGCCACAGGGATTCATTTTGCGTTAATTCTATTCTCAAAGATGGGCAGCCACTAACTTGCATTTTTTGAATCACCAATGACCACAGTTTCAGATAAAAAATCTTCTTTACTGTTCTACTAAAGAAAAAAGTCACCTACATCTTGGATGGCCTGAGTGTGAGTAAATTAACAGCAAATAGTTTTGGTAAACTATTCTTTTAATGTGACTTTTGCCTGGGTAAGAACCACTCACAATTTCTTAAAATGTAAATTATAGTCATTATCGTTATTGTCATCATCATCATCATTGTAATCATTTATTGTTGACATCATGTCATCATACTTTTGGTCTTTCTGATTTTCTTGTTGAATTTCATTGCTCATTTTCTCTCGTCTCTGTGTTTCTTTCTGTCAGTACGGTCATCACATGCACGAGTGCGAGGAGGAGATGAACGGCATCGTCACCACCATCGCCAGCAATTCTTCACGGCTAAAGCGGCGCAAAGACTCTCCGGCACCCACGCCCACTGCCGACGGAGAGCCTGGCCTCGCGCCCTCCAGCCCAAGCGCCAGCGAACCCAAGACTGCCAAGGCCCCAGCGGAGCTCTTAAGCCGCTGTGCCAAAAACATCTCTGCCCTGAGGAAGATCCTGAGATCCATTAACTGCTGTCATGTGGAAAACCCACATTATATAGACAACTACTCACGGTTAACCTTCCCGCTGTCGTTCATCTTCATTAATCTGCTCTACTGGACCTACTACCTGTACTTTTAACCAGCACATCATGTTAAATAATTTCTGTGTGTTAGTAAGTACGATAGTGTGTGCGCGTGTGTCTGAAAGACCAGTAGAGACTCAACAGAGAAGGAGAATGATTAGGGTTGCACCGATATTAAATTTCTCAGCCAATACCAGTAGCCGATTATGGAGAATGATGTTTGCCAATACCGATAGCCGATTATTCAGAATGATATCTGCCGATACCGATTGCCAATTATTCAGAATATGTGTCAATACAATTATTCAGAAAATCTGCCGATACCGATAGCTGATTATTCAGAATGATATCTGCCGATACCGATTGCCAATTATTCAGAATATGTGTCAATACAATTATTCAGAAAATCTGCCAATACCGATAGCCGATTATTCAGAATGATATCTGCCGATACCGATTGGCAATTATTCAGAATATGTGTCAATACAATTTTTCAGAAAATCTGCCGATACCGATAGCTGATTATTCAGAATGATATCTGCGGATACCAATAGGGATTATTCTGAATGATATCTTGTGATACAGATAGCAGATTATTCACAATGATATCTACCGATACGATTATTCAGAATAATATCTGCTGATACAGATAACGATACAACTAACCGATTATTCAGAATGATATCTGCTGATACCAATACAAATACTGATACCGATTATTCAGAATAATATCTGCTGATACAGATAACGATACAACTAACCGATTATTCAGAATGATATCTGCTGATACCAATACAAATACTGATACCGATTATTCAGAATAATATCTGCTGATACAGATAACGATACCGCTAACCGATTATTCAGAATGATATCTGCTGATACAGTTAACGATACCACTAACCGATTATTCAGAATGATATCTGCTGATACCAATACAAATACTGATACCGATTATTCAGAATAATATCTGCTGATACAGATAACGATACCGCTAACCGATTATTCAGAATGATATCTGCTAATGCAGATAACGATACCACTAACTGATTATTCAGAATGATATCTGCTGATACCAATACAAATACTGATACCGATTATTCAGAATAATATCTGCTGATACAGATAACGATACCGCTAACCGATTATTCAGAATGATATCTGCTGATACAGATAACGATACCACTAACCGATTATTCAGAATGATATCTGCTGATACAGATAACGATACCACTAACCGATTATTCAGAATGATATCTGCTGATACCAATACAAATACTGATACCGATTATTCAGAATAATATCTGCTGATACAGATAATGATACAACTAACCGATTATTCAGAATGATATCTGCTGATACCAATACAAATACTGATACCGATTATTCAGAATAATATCTGCTGATACAGATAACGATACCACTAACCGATTATTCAGAATGATATCTGCTGATACCAATACAAATACTTGATACTGATTATTCAGAATGATATCTGCCAATACTATAGATCTATAATTATCATTTGTGCTATAATCTCCATTACTACATTTACAATAGCACTTACAATGGCAGTAAACAGAGCAGCACGTAAAAGCAGAAATGTCAACTTTTTGGATTATTCAGTAAATCCCTATTATTGTCATTCTTGCAGTGGATTACTTTTCTAGGTGGATAAAACTAGGAACATAATTCCTGTGTCGCTTTTTCTGCATGGAACATGTTCTGATTATTGTTTGAAATTTTGAGTGTTTACCAGCTTTAATGTGCTACAGATGCTGTTGACAGAGATTAACTTGCATTGAACACAACCTGTAAAATAGTGAGGAGACGTGTTCAGTATCCGTATTGTCCCATATATGAATCTCACTGATAGTGTCAGGGTCAGGTTTGGCGTTTGTTGTGGCTGATGGTGGATGTTTGACCCTGGATCTCCACAGTGGTTCCCATGATTAAATCCTCTGAATAACTAAAGATAAATCGAGGAGAATGCATGTGAATTTTATCATCAGATTACTGGAAATCTGAGTTTGGCTTCACATGTGGCTAAGGAGGATGAGCAGACTAGATCTTAAAATCAACATGAAATCAAAATCAGTAAACTTCTCCATTGAAATCATCTTGGCTGTGGGCTGTGGGATAATGTTAATCTTAACCAGTAGTCAAGTAACTATTTAGTCATTGTTTTAGACTGCTGTTGTAGCTAATGCAGCCTTTCTGAAATATTGGCCATAATTAACAGTTGTTTAATGCTGGTAAATGTTAATGTAATAGAGGTTACAGCAATAATAGCAAATAATGATGGATTTGATAAAAGAAGCACCATCGCTGGGACTTTGTTGACTTTAACATCCTCAAATCACTGTAGGTTTTATCACAAGAGAAAAAATAGGGGGAAATTTTAGTATTTGAAGTTGTGTGAATGTGATTGTTAGAAACTGTCAGTTTTCACATCTTTTTTGTGCAATTGTGTGTGTGAGTGTTCATCATCATTGGCTGGGAGTCGTTGAAACAGTACAATGCAGTAAAATATTATCAAAAAGGGCCTAACAAGTTCCTAAAGGTGTAGTTTGTTCAAAGAGGAAAACGATATTGTTTACTCACCCTCACGTCCACTGAAAACCTGGATGAATGTTCGAATCTCACTTCCATTTGCAGTCAATTCAAATATGACAGGTTTTACATAATCTGTCTCGTCCTTGACGTTAGGGCTGAAATGATTAGTTGATATTATCGACAACATCAACAATAATCAACAATAAAATATTTTAGTTGTCGAATAGTCATTTGATCTCATAACCTAATATAAGGGCCTGCAATAACACAGTTTAACCAGTGTGGCGCTGTAGTTCATCATCCAATAGAAGAAGACACTTGTGAGACGTTCAATCGAAACGGAACCAGTAGAGAAACTGCAAACAAAAAATGCTGTCATGTGTAAAGGCCCCAAGTTCTTTTGCATCCTTCACTTAGATGTAAAAATACATTTTATATACATAAGCAGTACTTTATTGTTAGCAGAGAGCAGCGTTTAGATGAATATGTAAATATATGCTGTGCATTTCCTTTCAATAACAAAATAAACAGCCATGAGAAAACAGCAGTTAAGAAAGCATCTGATTGTAGTGCACGTTTATTGTTTATTTGTCACCTTTATTACTATTGTATAACACTTACAATAGACTGCTTTAAAGCAAGCAGCTTTACAATATTAAACATGAAAAAACAGTGTTAGTGTTGCTTTCAGTTAGAATTACAACTTGATTTTCTGCTATCAAGCAGCTCTATATGTATATGAATATGTTCTGTATAACTCAATATTCAAATATCGATCAAAGCCTACTGATTAATCGGTGAAATAATCAATGATTAGTTGATTATCCATTCTAATAATCATTAGATGTATCAAGTATCAAAATAAGTGTGTGTTGCAGCCCTAGTTGACATTTAATCCGACACAACACGTCATATTTGAATTATACACAAGTGTGAATGAGATTCGAGAGCCGTTGGATACATGAGGGCCAGTAAATCATGATTTTTAGGTGAACTATCCCTTTAAGCGCACCGACTGCTCTCCTTTAGTCCATCACAGTCTGTTTTTATTCACTCGTGTGTGTGTTTTCCACACTGTAATGCCTCTAATGCGTCTTCCTCGCGTATCTGTGGTTCTCGAGTTTGAGTTACGGTGTTGAGGGCAGACAGAAGCCATCGCTCCCTGTTTATTGCTTCCATAAATCCTCCGGCCTTGGCACTGTCTTGCACATTACGGGATCGATGGATCGCAGGGGCCGTGTAAACTCTTTATGCGACTTGGCTTTAATGATTCAGAGGTGTTTGTGGACTCTATACGGGACGGATACGGACCGGACCAAAGGCCATGGACTGCATGTGGCGACTGATGCTAAACTATCTGCAATACATTGAATTGCTTTGGGACGTGCATCTGTGCTTTAAAGCTCTCGTCGGATGGATTACGGCCCATACTAAACTGGATTGAACACTTTGGGTTATGGTTTTAACTGTAGTGTTATACTGATGTATTTTATGAAACTACGCTTGTGTTTTGTTTAAAAGCCCAGGCAGTGCCACACTATCGCCCCTTCTGACACAATCCAGATCTCTTTTCTAAGCTGTGAATGCTCATCTTTTATTTGCGATTGGGTTTTTATTAGCGTTTGATGTCATAATGATCAGATGAATGGATGGATTTTCCTTTCTAAACCTCGTTTAGGTTTTTGAAACAGTTTTTAATTTGGGATTGTTGATGCTCTCAAATGGATCTGCTATTTTTGTAACTTTTAATTGGCTTCATTTAGATGTTTTGAGGGTTTGCCGTCGGCATGTAGTCGGATCCTTAATTTCACGTCGAATGCCTTCCGTTCAAAATTTAAAACTACAAAGTGCTTGATTTTCAATTTAATGCATGTTTCTTTACCACTTTAGGGTAATATTCAGTGTAATAACACATTAATACTGACGTGTAAATTTATATTTATGGAACTTCTTTGTGTTTATTCTTAGGTTGTTTTTAATCTGCCAAGTTGAGAATTAATGCAATAACTCGTCATTTACTGTATATGCATATCAGGCTTATTGCCATTAACTAAAACTAAAACCATTTAAAAAAGAAAAACATTTTCAGTACTTGAAATAAACATTAAAATAAAATAAAATAAAAAGTTTATTGCAGCTAAAAACATTTATCATTTTCATTTAGTTTGACTTGATGTCCTAAAATAACTCAAATAAACTATATAGACATTAAAAAACCAATAAAATTTAGCTAAACTTTACCTAAAATAAAATTGAAAATCTAAAAACATTCTAAATATTAAAAATATAATAGTATCTCATTGATACTAAAATAACACTGATGCATATTCAGAATTAATAGATCACATTTTTCTTTAATGATTCGTTAATTTAGATTTTATTAGCATCTTAGCAGTTTAACACACTCCATGTGAAATCTTCATGCATTTCTAATAAATAATCTCTGTTCCCGTGAATAAGACGATGAGAGAATGATGATAACAGTGCCAAACATGTAAACCAAAGACTTCATATGTCTAGAAATCCACCTAAAACAGACCACAATTACCTGATCAATAACCTGTTTGTTTAGCTCTTCTGTTTCAATTCTAACCTGCAAACTGACCCGTATTTGAAGGCAAGGCTATCCATGTCTTCCCTTACTTTCCCATTATTTATATAGTTCCATCATCGTCGTGTTATCGATCACAATGACACCCCAGTGAATCTGATCTCTCAGATCCAGACTGTTTATGTTGTTTTCTAAAGCTCTCGATCATCCTGATGTGAATATGTGTGTATAATGTAACATTTGCATATCGGCGATGGAGGGGAATTAAAGAACGACTGTAAATATTGCATGTTTACTTGATGTTTACTTAAGCTTATACTAATGATGCTAATAATGACACTAACAATAATAATTCAAATAAAAAAGACATAAATAAGAGTCTGTGAGTGATATTTTCCTTCCTTCTCAAAGTGTGGCTCAATAATGAACGGAAATTGCACATACAATAAATCATTAAAGAACATAAACGTCTGTGTCACAGTCAGAAGAAGATCATGACAGCACTATAATAAGCTCGTCATCATATTTTAACGAGTATACGCTAACAAAACCCAAGAGCAGAGAGAAAATGCAACAGTCTGTTTCGTGTCAAACAGGCCACAATGGCTCTATTCAGATGAATAATAAACCCCTAAACAACCAGAAAACAGCTTATTTTGTGCGTCAGTCAGTTGTGGGCAAAGTATGTTTGTACTTTGTGTAAATATACATGAATAAACACTTAACTCGACAAATTAGTTGAGTGTTTGTTCAGAGTGCCTCTAGCAATTATTCATTTGCTTTCATTGCACTCTTTCTCAAGCTTGAAGTAGGCAACAGTTTATTGTGTGATTCTGATATTCATTTTCTCAAGCCTTTGTTTGTGATTTCAACATTGCATTACAGTTTCATGGCAGTATATGCAGATGGCCTACGGCTTGACCTCTCGCCTCTTCAGGAACGGTAAGGTCAAAGGTCAGGAACTGGCTCACTAGCACCTGCTGAAAGATGCCAGAGCTACAATAATATTATTATGGATGATCAGAATTTTTATTTTGATGAAATAAACTCTATAAACTGCAAGTATTTCAATATATTTTAGTAGATGTTTTAGCAGTGACAGATTGTTTTTGAGGCTGTGAAATGGACTCATTTTTCTCCATCTTCAGACTTCAGGTTGTGTACTTGTGCTTCCAGAGACTCCTGAACCAGCGAGACTAACACTAACAGATTGCTTCCTGCAGGTACTTAGATTAGATAAAATATTGTCTTCTAATCATGTTTCTTATGAAATGAATCAGACATAAAACATAAAATAAGTTATTTAAATATCAGGTCCATAAATATTGGGACATCGACCAATTCTAACATTTTTGGCTCTATACATATGGATTTCAAATGGAACAAGATGGCTTCTGCACTGTCAGCTTTAATTTGAATTTACATCCAAATCAGGTGAACGGTGTAGGAATTACAACAGTTTGCATATGTGCCTCCCATTGTTAAGGGACCAAAAGTACAGAATAATTCATAAATCAAACTTTCACTATTTTAATACTTGGTTGCAAATTTTGCATCAATTAATTCTGGAACGCATAGACATTGGGTTTCAAAGGCCTCTATATCTTCATTCCTGCTTGTTCTTGGGGCATTTTCCCTTCAGTTTTGTCTTCAGCAAGTGAAATGCATGCTCAATCGGATTCAGGTCAGGTGAATTGACTTGGCCATTGCATTCCACTTTTTCCCTTCAAAAACTCTTTGGTTGCTTTTGCAGTATGCTTTGGGTCATTGTCCATCTGCACTGTGAAGCGCCGTCCAATGAAAGCATTTGGCTGAATATGAGCAGATTATTATTCAGAATTCATCCTGCTGCTTTTGTCAGTAGTGAGAACCAGTTCCACTGGCAGCCATTGCCCACGCTTGCTTCATGATGAGGTGGTATGCTTAGGATCAAGCAGTTCCTTTCCTTCTCCATACTCTTCTCTTCCCATCACTCTGGTACAAGTTGATCTTGGTCTCATCTGTCCATTGTTCCATGTGAAGGCAAGGATCTGCTCATGATCCTAAGCATACCACCTCGTGAAGCATGGTGGTTAGCGTGGGCATGTATTGCCATGGAACTGTTCTCTTGTATTTATTGATGATGTGACTACTGACAAAAGCAGCAGGATGAATTCTGAAGTGTTTCGGGCAATATTATCTGCTCGTATTCAGCCAAATGCTTCAGAACTCATTGGACGGCGCTTCACAGTGCAGATGGACAATGACCCAAAGCATACTGCAAAAGCAACCAAAGAGTTTTTGAAGGGAAAGAAGTACTGTTATGCAATGGCCAAGTCAATCACCTGACTGAATCCGATAGCATGCATTTCACTTGCTGAGACAAAACTAAGGGAAAATATGAAGACGGTTGCAGTCCTGGCAGCATCACCAGGGATGAAACCCAGCTCTATGTCGATGCGTTCCAGACTGGCTGTAATTGACTGCAAAGGATTTGCAACCAAGAAAAAAGTGAAAGTTGATTTATGATTATTATTCTGTCATTACTAACATGGGAGGCACATACGCAAACTTTGTAATTCCTACACCGTTCAATTTGGATGTAAATACCCTCAAATTAAAGCTGACAGTCTGCAGTTAAAGCACATCTTGTTCGTTTCATTTGAAATCCATAGTGGTGGTGTATAGAGCCAAAAATGTTAGAATTGTGTCGATGTCCCAATATTTATGGACCTGACTGTATATGCAGCCATGTAACATTTAAAGGAATGGTTCACTTAAAAACAACAAAAAATGCCATATACTTTCAATCTCATATTGATTTTATAAAATTGTTTAAATGTATATTATAATATATAAATTAAATTTTATGATTTTTTATATTTTATAAAATGAAATTACATTTTATTTTTATTGTTATAGTTTTATTATCCAAAATATCTGGGATTCTTATTTTCATAGAATGAAACATTCGAAGTTTTGTTATTATCGTTAACTAAAGCATAAAGATACTAAAGAATATTAACATTTTTGTTAATAGGAATAAAGCTGAAATAAAACTAGAATAAAATATAAATATCAGCTGAAAAACTTAAACTAATTTACTTAGGCCTAAATGAAATTAAAATAAATTAAAGCACCCCCATACTAAATAGTATTTTACCCCCCCATTTTAACTATTTAAAAATAAATAAATAAATAATGACAAAATGATATAAAAAATGGCCAAAAAAAGCTGATTAAAAATATTAACAAAAACTAAATAGTAAATAATAAATATTTTTTAATAAATATATAAATAATTCTAGAACAACACTGATTTGGAAAGCTTTCACAATGTTTTTTTTACTATATTTTGTACCACATCTGAAGTAACAGTTCTGCTTTCATGCTTTCAGTGTTGAGCAGTAATAGTGTCTCGTCTCCTTCAGTCTGATGAATATGGATTAACATGTAAATGTGTGCAGTCATGCGTTCATATACTTGGGTTTCTGAACAGAGTAGTTTTGCAGCTCTTTATGGACTGACAAGAAGTTCTGAGTTCTGCAAAAAGTGACAGTGATTTCATAGTACACTGAACTTTCAAAAGATCAAGGAAACAATTAGACTCTTCCTGATGTGAATCATCATGCATCATAAA